>VDFB02110674.1:0-122119 GCA_007258455.2 Sequoia sempervirens | reverse complement strand
TGAGTGCATTATAACGTGCTCACATTATGACTTTTCAAAACTTTTTTTTAAAAGTGACCACAAATTGGATACCCATCTCCATGCACCCACCCCTTTGAAAATAATTATAAACATAAATAAGAATTTTGAACTTAGCATCATCCCCGACAACGGCACCAAAAATATAGAGCTTCCCCTAATGTTTAATTAATTGGTTTAGATAATCATAGACATAACTTAACAGACCTAAAGATCCCTAAATTAAGTAGTCCATCATTCAAGAGAGGGTTTCATTAAATTATCAACCATAGAGTCATATACTTTAGATGATGTTGGCAACATATATGTATTCAGGAATCCTAGACATCCTACATCGGCTAAGTATAGGTAATTTAAACCTAGATAAATGCATAAAAAACATTTTAACTGAAATTGACTTCTATCTTCAAAATAGAGTAAGCAGATACTAATAACTACTTAGTTACTACGGGTACTTAATGCTTATGGTTGTAACTTAATAACAATTATGTTGCAGCATGTCCTAATCCAACTAACCTTCTAGAGTATTGAACATAATATAAACTAAATATTTCCAATTCAAAATTTACAATACAACATTCATAATAGCATAAATTGAAAACTACAAATTAAACTTGTAATGCATAATCTAATTAGTCAACTAAACTAGTGTGGCTCTGTAGTACCTCATTTGGCCCTTTCTTTAGTCATTGTATCCAAAAAATCTTCTTCAATTACTCACCTAGGAAAATATGCTACCAAAATATTCTCTTTATTATATTCCAATCATACACATAGCTTTTGAGCTCATAATCTAACAAAAAATCTTATTCAGTCTAATACATGCAAGATCTAGTTGTCCTTCTCGATAGGGTACACTACTATATAGGATTTGTGAGAGTCCATTTATTTATGAACTGTAAACAAACTTAAAAGAATATGTCAACTCTCTTATAAAAACAAGAACAAGACTAGGCTTTTCTAAAATAAAAAATAATAACTAACAAAACAAGAGTGTAGAAGTTGAATAAGGACTCTTCACTTAATCTAGATAACCATTATAAACTAAAAACATGCCCTGGAAAAGTCATTCCTATTATCACTCATATTCCTTATTGGAACATACTCCTTTCTCCTTCATGTCTTATTAAAAGATGGAGCGACACTTGGCCATCCATGATCTTGTCTTTAAATGATCACCTTCATCTTCTTCTAAAAGTGTGATTGTGTTGTCGCAAATTAACTCCTTCTCTACATCGAACTATCATCCTTCTACTGCAGTTTGAGAATCCTTTTGTTGTGGGTTGACAAGTTCCTTATTACAAGGGTTAGTCCTTATTTTTTCAAGGCACTTTCATTGCTAAAAACTATGATTAAACATGAAATTCTACTAAACTCAAAAATATTCAAAGTTCATACACACTTATTAATATAACATATATATCAACTTCAAATGCTTTAAAATGCTTAAAGTATATAAAAATGTTTGTTAATGACTTTAGAAAAAATAAGATAAAAGTATGTAACTACAACAAGGAAATGGGATATTCATATGGCTTATCAGTGATGATGGGAAAATTAGAAAATTAATTCTTTGTTTGTGAAATCCTTAGGTAATTGTAGATATTAGATTATTATTATCATAATTCTACAAGATAAAGAATGAGACCATTGGAATAAGTTAATTAGGATTTAATAATTGCAATTTATTTAATTACTTGATTATAATTGTAAGTTCATTGATTTATGTCTTAGAAAATAAATTTATGGATGATGTAGGTTGTAAACTTAATTTAATCCTAGCTGATAGTCATATGTAGTAATGTGACATAGGTTGTTCATCTCCTTTTTGTTTATCTTAATCAAAATTGAATTTGCAAAAGCTTATGATTACATTGAGTGGTATTTTATCCTCACCATGCTTTAGGCTTTATGATTTGGCCCTCATTTTGTCCAATTTATGTGCATACTCTTTTTTTATGCTTTAATATGTCTCACTATCAATTACCATCAATCCAATGCTTTTAGGATTTTCTAATCTATCTATAAGGGGTGTCATTTAGCTCCTACCTTTTATGTGATTGTTGTGAAATCTTTTGGATACCTCATGGCTCATTTTATTTCTAATATTGGTTAAAGGTGTACATTTACCCAATTCCATGACCCGATTAGTGAATGGAAATTTTGTGGATGATTCATTTCTTACTCTTCTAGAAGAGGAAAACAAAATCAATCAAGCTCTCTGCTATTTGGATATATTTTGCAAAGCCTCAATTTCTAACATTCAATGGCAGAAAACTCAATGTTATAAGCATTCTTTTCTACTAAGCCTTCCTAGATTGATTCTTTTGGGTGGAAATAGATTGGGAATAGAGAAATATTTAGGTTTTTTAGTATTCCTTTTTCTTTTCAAGCTTCTCTAGCCACTCTTTGGCAAGATATTTTATCTAGAATTGAGAAGGTCTACTGCACTACTAAACCTTTATCCCTAGTAGGAATTTTTTATATTTGATTAAATATCCTAATGGCCACTCTTGTTTACTATTATTCTTATTAGATACCTTCTAAAGCCTCTTATCAGAAGCTTGAAAAACTTATTAGACACTTTCTTTGGGCCTCCTCCGATAATCATAATGGTTTTCATTGTCTAATGTGGGAGTACATTGTTGTCTCTCACATGTTTTAGAGGCCTAGTATTAATTTCTACTTAGTGATAATGTTTGTCTTTGTGTGACAAGTGGATCATTTGAGCCTTATAAGGAAATGAAGCATAAAAAATATTGGTTCACCATTGCATTTGTTTTGTCCATTCTACGAGACCTACATGGAAGGGGATTGAAATTTTCATACCTTTCTTATTGGGAAAGGGCCCATTCAAATCCAAGGGATTTTGTGTGACAAATATTTGGAGAGCTAGGAATCCATCAAGCCCTAGCTTCTTTGAAATGAAACTGGCTTTCACAATGGGCTTTCCATTAATCAATAGTCTATTTGGTGGTATCATGTTTTACATTGACTAGACCGCCCTCTTGTTACTTGACTCCATGGATGTGAGCTTTGAGGTTTTTTAAAAAAGGGATTAAGACCCTTCTTGATCTCTTTTCCAAAGTGACCTTTTTTTTTAACTTATCTTGAAGCTAAAGTGAAGTTTCATTTATCCAATTATGATCATGAAGCTTTTGAATTTAATCTTG
Organism: Sequoia sempervirens; assembly: GCA_007258455.2. Lineage (NCBI taxonomy): Eukaryota > Viridiplantae > Streptophyta > Pinopsida > Cupressales > Cupressaceae > Sequoia > Sequoia sempervirens. Next base: position 118,928 of record VDFB02110674.1, on the reverse strand, counting down.
ATTTTGTTCCTCTAGATATTGTTCACAAAATTGGAGTTCAGTCTTTTAAACCATTGTGTAAACATTGGAAGTGGTACCTTGATACACCATTTTATAATTATAAGCCTTGCATAAGATATTCTTGGATTTCACCTCATTTTTCTATGGTGGCTAACTTAAACTAGAGATAACTACTACGATCTTCATTAATAGTTTGACAACATAAGCTCTTCACTTTTGGGTTTGCTATTCTTGGGCCAAAGCTTGCTCATTTTTCTTAGTGTATTCTTTTTCAAGGCCTTCTTGTTGATTCAAAGTTAATCCAAGGATCCCTAATGTCCATTTTGTGGACTTCAAGAGTCTCTATAGCATCCTTTTTGGTTTTGTCTTAAAGCTCAAGTTGCTTGGACCTAAATTCATAATTTTTTCAAGCCTTTTTAGCTTGATCCTTTTTCTTAGCACATGATGTTGTTAGTGGATTGTCATAAAATCCCCTCCAAATATGCTCAAGTTTGACATGCTTTTAGAACAAAAAATATTTTTAATATTTGGAAGGACAAAAATGTTGTTCTCTTTCCTAGATGTTTTGTTCATCTCAATTTCTCACTTTAAATACTAAAGCCATGATTTACTCTAATGTGTTTATGCAAATGTAGGTGCAATCCAACAAGGATACAACTTGAATTTTTCCATCTCTAGGTGCTATTAGATCATTGGGGTAATGCTTTGCTTTGTATAGTATTTCTAGAGTTCCTCTGACTACTACCTCTAACCAAGGTCATTCTCCACCTTGTAGGCATCATTGAGGGTGCAACTAGTCTACTCATGACAATCGATATGCTCATTCGCAAGCCTCTCCACTTCCCTAAGAAGAGATCGTAATCAATAAGGACGGTCACAATCCACTAGCCATCATTCTACTTCTCCCCTAGCTTTCAGACATGGGACTATTGATAGATAAAACTCTAGCAAATTCCTTCAGTTGAATCTTACAATTTCTCTTGTTTGTGATACTATTGAATATAAAAAATATGATAATGATAATGATGGTTGGGAACTTCTCATGGAAACTTTGGCCCTAATAATATATGAGGTAAACAAGATGGTTGTGACCCACCTCCTCCTCCTATTGCTCTTACTCTCACCGTGTAGTGACTTGTTGTAATTATGTTTTGTTCTAGATCATAGTCCTATTTGAACTCTTAAGATGTGACTCTTTCCACCCACCTTCTTTTGAATATGTATAACACTATTTTATAAATAATATAGATACGTATTCATTAAAAAAATGATTATCCATTAGAAAATAAATAACTTTCATCCCGCTGAGGCTTTCGATTAAGTTTCACATTGTTTGAACATGCAAATATTCATTTGGTTTCCAAACCTGAGCTCCAAAATGCTCAGCCTTGGCACTGCATTTTGAACATGAAAAAAAAAACTTAGCAAAACTCTGAAGTTTTCAGTGATGAGACCCCGGGCACTGAATCTGCTAAAGTTGAAAAGCCATAGATGGCATGGATAGCAGTATATACATAAAAATGGATTAGTTGAAATGTCTTTAGAAACTTGCAAGAAAAATCAATCTTTGAATGTAATCATGGAGAAGGCACGTGAAGTGGTTGATAGAATACCTCACAAGATAATTGAGCATCCAAAATTAAAGAACATCTCATAAGATAATTGAAATAGTTCTTAGGCAGCATATTTGTAACAGCTGCAATAGCTCTACTATCAGATAAGGCAAAAACTTGCTCAATCCAACATTTCAGAAAATCTTACCAGGTGTATTAAATATTTCTATAAGGAACAACAAAAGTAGTAATCATTTGAAATTGCTCAATCTCAAAAAAAATTGAGAAATCTAGAATTAGGAGAGGAACGATTTCATGTTATTTCACAACTCAATGACTTGATGAGGCAACGTTTATATTCAATTCACTCAAAGTTATCATTTGAAGAGGATTTATCTATAGAAAAGAAATTTAGTAAGCCATATGTAGATCTTAGCAGGGCTTGCAAATGAATTGTTGATAGGAATGTTCTTATTGCTTCTTGGTTTAGTATATGGTGCTTGGATGTTCTCGCATGCACTCTTGTCAAATCAATTGCATTGTATTATGCCTCAATTAAGGAAACCCAAAATTCTTCATGGTTCTACAACTCAATGGACACCATGATATCAAGGCACTTCAAAATTGGTATGTGTGAAGATATGTACTAGTTTCTCACATGCTAGCAAATGTGTTTTTAATAATTATTTTTTTAATAACACACTAGATAAGGAAAAGCCCTCATCAGGGACTTGTTCTCTTGACTATATTAGGGTGCTTATGTGGTTGGGTTGGGAAGTTCTTTGAAGATATCTTAGGTGGAAGTATATCTCATTAGCTTGGATGTTGGGAAGTTTACTCCTTATTACATTCTTTTTCAAGTTGTTTCTTATCACGAAATGGCCAAACTTTCACCTAAAAGTTTACTTTCCATGCTACCTTAGTTATAGTTCTTCTAATAATGTTTGAGTTTATTCCATTTTTTTCTTTTGGTAATTGGACAAAGAATTTTCTAATATGCTCATGGATTATACTCTTCCAACCTAGTGAATTTTCTACTACTATATGATCCTTGACATCTTTTCTATATTTGACATGTATTTTTAGGGCTTTTTATGAAAGTTCTATAATTATCTTTAAATTTACTAGGCTAATATGTGGATTCAAAAGCTTTTATAAATATAAGAATATGATTTTATGAATTTCATTTATTACAAGATAAAAAAAGGATTAAGAACATGGCATTTGGAGAATACTTGAGAGATCAAGGATGTTGAAGAGAACTTAAAAAAGGGAGATGTCACATATTCACATGTCAAAATTAAGCTCGAAGACAATGAAAAATATACTAGAGACCTACATATAAGATAATGAAGATACATTGGGAACCTTGCTTCCTATTAGAAGTGACCTTGATGCTCATAGTAATATTAATAGCGTAGATATGGTCAAGGTGACAAACACTAAAAAAACAAGTAACAATGAAGAAATTAGCATTGATAATAGTATGGAGAGTAAGCCTAATATGTGAAAGACAATACAAATATCAAAATGTAATGATATGGCATATTGTGCTGAAATTACAAATAGTAGAGCCAATAGAGGTAGTAGTAGTTGATGAGAGTAGTAGTAGTTAAGAAATTATGACAAAAAGCCTCATATGCTAAATGATTCAAGAAGGGAATCCATTTGTGCTATTAGGATGTGGAATGAAAATTTAAGTACAAAACATTTTAGGCTATTGAAGAAATTAGGAGAAGGTGACATAAGTAGTGCATACTTCTCATACTTAAATGGTACAATTTATTATTTTGTGATGAAATTTATGAATTATGCTAATTTGATTAGTCAAAAAGGATGTTGAGGGTTCAAACAAAAAATAAATGATTTAGAAGCTATTTTATCCATTTATTTCAATTTTATACATTTACTTTCAAACTAATAATTTTTCATGTTTTAGTTATAGAATATTGACTTGAAGGAGATCTACATATACTACAACAAACAATCAATAATATACTACAACAAACAATCAATAACTTTTTTGAACAAGAACCCATTATTTAGTGGCCTTCTTGAGATATTGTGTATTCATCTGACATAGTTCAAAAGGGGAAGATGTAATTGGTATGGCCAACATGTGTTGAATATGAGCCATAGAAGGAGAATATTAGTTACATTGGAGAAAGCATTTTTTTCCCATAAGCATGCACTACAATAAAAGTGGTGCCAAATATCTAAAAGGAGACCTATTTCCCCATTTCCAATGAAGGATATAATTGTCCTTGGATTTTGATAGGGGATGCAATCAAGGGGATTTTGGATAGAAATGGTGAATTGATAACTATGAAGATGATGTTAGGAGGGTCAACAGTTTGAAATTATGGTCCTATTTAAGATATGGATGATTCAAAATAATAAATGGATTATTAGTGTTGTTCTTGATGTTGAAAATGATGAGGAAAGGTTTGGGGATGCAAGGATCTAAAAGAAAATTAAGAAGAGTATGGCTATTTAGGAATGGATTCATCACCTTAGAGACACATTAGACACCTATAAAGGACCCTTAATCTTAAAGAAAGAAGTGTAGGAAGGAGTATGATCAATTCTCTATGAAATTGAGAATCGAGTCTAATTACGATATTATGTAAAGTAAAAATCATCATGTTTAGCATTGTTGAAGGAAATAGTTTGGCAACATTATGAAGTGTAAATATTAGGTGAAAGAAAAACTCATTCAACAAGACTATCCCATGTAAAGGCATGTTAATCTTTATATACTAAAGTAGATTTTGTCATTTATTCTCACAACTACATTGCTCAGATAGGAAGGAGTGTGCATAAGCTTGTGATAATCGTTTTCAAGTCAACTTGGCTAACATGTAATGAAAGATTAGAATGGAAAGTGCAAGTTAAAGTTAACTATTACATTATATTATATTTTTTCTCATATGGACTTCCTGGAGGAATTTTCACCTTCCCCCCCCCCAAATTAACCTATAAATATGCAATTGTAACTCATTGTAAGGGACAAAAACCCTTGAAACCCACTTTGAAAATAATATACCAAATTCAACTTAATTGTTGGGTCTTCATTTTTCATATTGTTTTTAATCTCTAAATATATTTTATAATTTTTTTCATACATTTAATATAATTAGTGTTTATTGAATTTAATGTGTTTCATAGCACTAATATCTTGTTGATGGTGAAGTATTTTGTATGGTCAACTTGAACACATTTATGCTGTGCAAAATTTCAACATCAATCATGAAGATTAGGTTTTGTTCCTTCAAATATTGCACCTTCCTAAATTTTTATTATGGCAAATGGGTTCTAGGCGAGGAATCGCTTTCATCATATTTATCCATTCATCAAATGGTGTGTGGAATATTTGAAAATAAGCTTAGATTTCTTAACTCTTTTTTTCTTCCCTTTCTCTTTTGCATTTTTCTACATACCTTTGTTAAATTAAGATTAGTGTTAGGGTTTATGATGAATTTTTCATACATATAAGGTAGAAATTTAAGTTTTCTTTTTGACTTCTACATGAAAATTTTATGTTTTTAACATATTCTTTATTATTTAAAAATAGAATAGTTTTCCTTTTAAATTAGAATGAATTAAAATAAATAACTTTCCAAATTTGATAGAAAAAAAATCTAATTGAACAATTATGATACTGTTGTTGTGGATTTTTTTTTTATCATTTCAATTGATGCCAAAATTATTAGTTTGATGTATCAAAATTGTGAATTGAATTTAAATTGGAATCACATGCATGATTTGAATTCGATTGGAAGTTTTTAATGGCTTATAGTGATCAATTTCACTATGTTAAACCTTTAATTCATGTGAATGACTCAGTATTCCAACATACTTACTTGAATAGACTAGCCAAAGCAATCTCCTATTGAGTTATTTTGGTTAACCTTACAAATGTAATTATTGAGTACAGTTGAGGCTAGCTACCTCCCAAGTAAACAAAAAAATTTCCTACCAATGTGTTGATGTGTGTATCATGTTGATACACACATTAACATGCTCCTCAATCTTTCTACTAGAACCTCATTAAGAGACTCACCATTCTTGTACATGTAATCTCTAAAATTCTAGAGATCTCTAGCCTTACCCAAATTTGTCTAAAATTAACAAGTTCCCACATACTTACCTCATTCCAGCCACAATATAACTATAACACTATCCAACCAAACTCTAATTGTAATAACAATTTTCTAAAATCTCCACAAGGTGAAATGACTATTAGACTCAACACTAGAACACTACCTCAAATCAAACTCATCATAACATCATCATTTGCATCTTCTCAATAGATCATTGATATGTAAGTGATAAATCTACTCATCTATATCATGGTAGAACTACAAAATTTGATCTAGAATCCATCATGGCACAATAACACATCACTCCAAAATCTCCCACTAAAAGTGATCTAGAGCAACCCATGGTATTGTGATGAAAATATCTATGATATATTTGGAGGTTAAACCATGTCATGTCAAAACTTTGAATGCATGTTAGAGCTTCCATAACATCATAATCATCATATTCAACCAATAATATAATTTGGCACAACCAACTATGTTCTTTTTGATGAAGTTTGGCCTAGAGGTTGATGAAGTGATGGAGTTGTCAAAAGCATAGTTGAAAAATGAAAGGAAGTAGGGTACTAAAATTGATTCCAATACTAATATTATGGTGAGATTGTTGTAAAAAAAAAAAAATTAACAATTATGAAAAACAAATTTACACATTTACATAGAAAATAAATAATATATACCATAACACAAGTGTACGTGGGGAAGACCCTTTTGAGAGAAATACCCCACACTCCAAAGCAACTCAATGTATTATTTAGTAAACCACAATTACAATAAACTTTAGTGTAAATCAATCCCTCATAGGAGTATCACCAACTAGAGATTCAAAGGAATTCTTATGGCTTAACAATATCTACAAAACTCTAAACACAACCTCCATCTCAAGCACCTAATATATAGGAGATACAAAATCTAAAACCATCAAATGATAATTCGAAACCTATGATCTAAAACCACTCGAAAGTGGCTCCTAAATTATCCCCCAATAAAAGATGCCTTATGATGTGTTAGGCCATAAATTTTGATTTGACGAACCTATCGTGCCCCCATTTTTGAATTTATTTACTTAAATAGATCTATGTAATGGGCACCCCTATAAGCAATGGTTTTTCTTTTGGGCCAAAAACTAACCCTGTAGAAAAAAAAAAAGAGTTTTTCTATAATTTATATCTAAAAATCATACTTTTGTAATATTAACATTAGGAAAAAGGTTGACACATTTCCCAACATTCTCACATTTGTCAAACATCTTGCAAGAGAAAAGAGAGTACCAACACCATTATCTAATTGCTAGGGGCCGAAAGGCCCATAGAATTGTAACACCATGAAACATAAAAATGCACCTAGGGTGTAGCCCTAAGTTTAGTACTCATAACCTAGGGTTTATTCCAACATTTATAGGATTTCATTGGGATACAAATCAACAAGGTGCATGGATTGACTTTCAACCTCCAAGGTGAGTCAATCAAACCTGGATTTGATCCTTTTGAGTCTTATGAATGGATTGGAAATAATTTGAAATGATTAACCTAGTTAGACTAAATGACCTAATATGTTAAATACAATTTTCTAAAAGTAAACAAACTAAAACAAAACTTTGCAGGTGGATCGAGAAGTTGCAAATTGATATATACCTATCACCAAAAGTAGGATCTGAGTGTTGTAGAGGGACTGGATCGCCCCTAGGCGACTAGGTCTTTGATAGGGGGTCTTGAATTACTATTTTTGTAGTCCTTTAATGTTGGATCTGAGCTCTTGATTCCCAGTTTTAAACTTGTTGAAATGTCGTCAATAAATTTTGTAAATGGGTTTTTGTGTCTTGACAAGGTTGATGACAACAAATGCAACAATGGAGGATTTTCCTTCAAGATCTCTTCAATATTCTTGAAACCTATAACCTACACATTCACAAAGAGGGAAAATTTTGTGCCATATAGGGGCTTGCCTCAGTCAAACCCCATGTAAGTGTTCCCACTTCCACAATGGCAATTCCAATGATAAACTGATAATGAAAAGGAAGGAAATGATGAATGGACACAATGCTACAACTCACCACCCCTCAATAGCTTCCTTAAAGGATTGAAGTCATACACATCACTTCAAGTATTTGGATCTTACTTGGTATATTTTCTTGAATGCTTGAATACTTGGAGACCTACAACAATGTTAGCCTTCATAAGACAATATGAACACACATAAACTTTGACATGATGTTGGATCTTGAATTGTTGTAATAATGCTCAAAAATGTTGCTCTTGACAATAACATTTTCTCTTGAATGCATATTATTTCTCCTTAGATTTCAAATGGTAAAATAACTAAGAATTTATAAGTGTTTATCTAATTTCTTGAAAATTATATTCCAAAAGCCAACACTTCATATTTGAATTTTGGATGTTAAAATACCACCAAAAACATATTTAAATTTGGGTCTTGGCTAAGAAGGAAAACCCAGTCGCCCATGGGCGAATGGGTCCTTGCCCAAATTTCTAGGACACTCAAAGTCAAGGATAATTTAATGATTGGATGTGTTTGTTGAATGCTTGTCCTCCTTCAGAAAATAGTAAAAATTAGGCTTTGGAATGCATAATCTGAAAAATTAGAAGCTTGATTAAGTCCAATAAATTAAGGGGCCAAAACATAATGTAAAATTGTAAAGGTATACAATTTTCTACACTACATTTAGCCCCCACTTTAGTGAGAGTATTAACTTAAGCTCAGACTCACACTAAAGTAGAGAAATATATGTCAAGAGGGGTCCACTTGTCCAAATGTTTCTAAGAGATAGGATGTTGGGGGTCCCTTTTTTGAATTTATTTAGTCAAAGAGATCTATGCAATGGGTACCCCTGTAAGTAATGGTTTTTCTGACCAAAAACTAAACTTAGAGCCAAAAAATGAATTTTTCTATAAATTATATCTAAAAATCATACTTCTATAATATTAACATTAGGAACAAGGTTGAGACACATTTCCCAACATTCTCTCATTTCTCAAACATCTTGCAAGAACAAAGGGAGTACCAACACCATTATCTAATTGCTAGGGGTCGAGAGGCAAATAAAATTATCACTGTGAAACATAAAAATGTGGGGTGTAGCCCTACAATTAGTACTCATAACATAGGGTTAATTAAATCATTTATAGGATTTCATTAGGATGTAAATCAACAAGGTGCATGGATTGAATTTTAACCTCCAAGGTGAGTTAATCAAACCTAGATCTAATCCTTTTGAATCTTAGGAATGGATTGGAAATGATTTAAAATGATTAATCTAGTTAGACTAAATGACCTAATATATTAAATGAAATTTATCGAAAGTAAATAGATTGAAACATAACTTTGCAAGTGCATCTAGAAGTTGCGGACTGATATGTATTTGTCACCAAATGTAGGATTTGAGTGTTCTAAAGGGATTGGTTCACCCCTGGGCGTTTGGGTCTTTGATAGGGGGTCTTGAAACTATTTTTTAGTCCTCTAGTGCTAGATCTAAGCTCTTGATTCTCAGTTGTAAACTTGTCGGAATGTCACAAATAAATTTTGTAAATGAGTTTTTGTGTCTTGACAAGGTGTATGACAACAAATGCAACAATGGACAATTTTCCTTCAAGATCTCTTCTGTCTTATTCAAACCTACAACCTACACACTCACAAAGAGGGAAAATGTTATGCCATATATGGGCATTCCTTAGTCAAACCTCATGTAAGTGTTCCCACTTCCACAATGGCAATGCCAATGATAAATCGATAATGAAAAGGAAGGAAATCATGAATGAACATAATGTTGCAAATCACCACCCTTCAATAGCTTCCTTGAGAGACTGAAGTCATACACATCACTTCAAGGTTTCTTGATAGATTTTCTTGAATGCTTGAATGTTTGAATACTTAGAGACCTACAACAATGTTAGCCTTCACAAGACATTATGAACACACATAAACTTTGACATGACATTGGATCTTGAATTGTTGTAATAATGCTCAAAAATGTTGCTCTTGATTTTCTCTTGACAATAATATTTTCTCTTGAATGCGTGTTATTTCTCCTTAGATTTCAAATGGTAAAATAACTAAGTATTTATAGGTTTTTAACTAATTTCCTAAAAATTAGATTCCAAAAGCTAACACTTCATATTTTAATTTTGGATGTTAAAATACCGCCAACAACATATTTTAATTTGGGTCTTGAATAAGAAGGGGGACCCAATCACCCATGGGTGACTGGGTCCTCACCCAAATTTTTAGGACACTCAAAGTCAAGGATGATTTAATGATTGGATGAATTTTTTCAATACTTGTCATCTTTCAAAAAATGGTAACAATTAGGCTTTGGAATGAATAATTTTGCAAATTAGAAGTTTAATTAAGTCCAATAAATTAAGGGGCCAAAACATAATGCAAAATTGTAAAGGTGTACAAATCTCTACGCTACATTTAGCCCCCACTTTAGTGAGTATGAACTTATGCTTAGAATCACACTAAAGTAGAGAAATATATGTCAAGAGGGGTCCACTTGTCCAAATGTCAAAGAGATATGATGACTAGGGATCAAGGGAGGTGATCAAGCCCCAAGGATCCAAGATCTCATGGAAAACCAACATAAGCAGGCAAAGGAACACACATGTATGATATGTAGTAGCACAAGATACACAAACATGCAATGTCAAAGTAAATGCAAGAAAAAGGAAAAAAGGGGCATGGGCTAGCAAGTTGTATTATGCTAGCAACCATACAAATAGATTCCACATGGCTAGAAAGTTGTGTTATGCTAGGTTCCATGAAATATAACAAGTTTCACAAGGCTAGCAAGTTGTGTTATGCTAAACACTCATGAAACACATAGCCCCAAGCAAGGTGCATTATGTTGGGTGACCATGTTATGCCAATGCTACACTAAGTTTAGCCCCTGTGAACAAAGTGAATCCAAAAAAATGTTAATTATCAAATGTTAATGCACCACTAAGTTCAGCCCCTGTGAACAAAGTGGAGCAAAAATTTCAAGTATCAATGTCAATGCATCACTAAGTTCAGCCCCTGTGAACAAAGTGAAGCAAAAATAATGATAATGTATGCCCCCATTTTAAATAAATTGCTAAACACCATGTTGTGAGCAATTACTTTAAAGTAGAAAATGATAAATTTCATGCAACAAACGATCATAAGAGCCTATTTGGAAAGCCCTATGCCAATGATATGTTTCAAAATAAACTACATCATGTTAAGAGGTTGCCCCCATAAAAAAAAGGTACACTAAGGGATCCACAAATTTGGGGTCAGTATACATCTTTGCTACAATGATATAATAGAGCTCAAAATTGACATCATTCCCTAAATACTCGTGTAACAAAAAACACAAAGGTGGAATGACACATAGAGAGAGAAAACAAACAAAATTTTGGGCCAACATGGAAGATGATTCGTTGGAAATTTTCTAATGACATTAGCTCCTCTATTTTTCGCTTGGAGTTCATCACTCTTTGATTGGGGTGAGGCATTCTAAAAATAATGTTGATCCCTTTTGCATGTGAAAATATCATGGTCAAAGTTTTTGTAGAATGCACAATTCTTCTTCTTATCCAACCAAAATTTTATGGCATAGTGACCTTGTTTATCATAATTAAAATAAGTTGCCTCATCTCTTTTGTGGTTTTCTCTTCCATGTCCTCTTCCTCTCTTTTTTAACTACTTGAGGATCTATGGTTCTCCTAGTAATTATATGGAGGATTATTTTACATGGCATTCACATTTTTGTTATTTTTCTATGCAGGCATCTTGTATCTGTAGTCTTGGGTGTAAAGGGATCATTTTGTAAGCCTTTGGAATATTTCATATTTTGATCAATATCATGATCATAATTGTGGTACTTAGGGCATTATATCTCATGGTTTTTGTTTGAACTTGGAACCTCATAGATGGACATTTTGCAAACTCTTTATGTTAAGGATTTCATTATAAGTTTTTGTCATAAGACTTATAATATAGAGTTCAATTAATATTTATGGTGAGTTTCGATAAATAAATAAAAAGCTTGGATGAATTTTTCACTTTGGAAAGGATGGAAAGAAGAGGAAAATGGCAATGTGAAAATTATAGAGATGGAAAGTTTAAGCAAAGTGGAAGATAAAATAAATGAAATTTCAAAGTCTTTAGGCTCCAAAAAATGAGGTTTTTTCTTTTTGTTTCACCCACATAGCAAGAGGAAACTTAGGGTTTTTAGTTTAGGTGTTTGAAGGAGTCTAGGGAAATTCATGGTGTGGAGTGATGCAGGAGCATCCAGGTATAGGCGCAATCATGCATTGCCCAAAAATATTTCAGTTGAATTTTCAATTTAGGTGTATGTTTTGGTTTGCATTGATGTTTTCAGACGTCTTTTAGTAGCGAGAATCTAGAAATCTAATCGAAATTGCAAAAATCCAAGTTTTCACCAAATTGTTGTTTTAAGGCTCCATGGGTAGTTTTGAAAATTATTTTGGAAAAATCCATAAGGAATCAAGTAAAATACTTTTGCAAGGAAATTCTAGGAGGTACCATGTCAAATGTGCAAAAATAATCAAGGTTATATCTTTCATCGTTTGGGAGAAATTAACGCTAGAAATTTGCATTTTTAACATTTGTCAAAAGTGTGTTGTTGGTCTACAAAAAGTTTAATTTGTCAAAATTTATGAGGGCTAGAACAAAATAATTTTACAGAGAACCTAAGGACATCATCCCAAGTCCACACGCTAAATTTCATACAATTCGGAGAAGTTTGAATTTTTCACCTATCGGTGCCCAATTTTGCACTCCTTGCACACAAGGATGAAGTCAAAAAATAAAATTTCTTCTCCAAATTGATTATGCAGGTTCACAAGGAAATAAAATAACTAAAATTAATTCCCATATCCATGCCAAAAAAGTGGAGAGCCACAGAAGTAGAGACAAATTAAAATAAAATAAAAAATGGAAGCTAAATAAAATGTGAAGGCAAATTTATGAAGGGATGTGACGAAGGAATGGAGAGAAAATTTCAAAAGAATTTAAAATGAAATTGGAAAGCAATTAAAATCCCATAGATTATGTGTGTATGGGGAAAATTTAAAAATAAATCAATGCAATTAGAAGACTAAGGAGATTTTTTGGCTTAAAATTGAATTAAAATGCACAATGGAAGCTAAAAAGGTCACACCCCTACTATGAGATGAATTTAAAAACTGAAATACGAGAAAATCAATAGAGGGAAGCCAACGTAAGGTAGGAGGAAGATGTGGGGAATCGCTGCATACAATTTGGAGTGGTTGTGCCATTAACTATGGCTGCAGGAAACAAATAAATTTGCATAAATAAATTCATGAGAAGCTATGAAGGAGAGGTCGTAGTTCAGAAGAGAGTTGCCTGGAAATGAGAAGAAAATGAGAGAATTCAGTTATGTATGTAATTATATTTGAATCCTAAAATTGAATTGGATTTTATAAATGAAATTCTTTGTATTTGTGGGGAATTGTTTTGATTTAGATATTGGATTTGAATAAAGGAGTATTTATTGCTGCAATTATTTTTTTGAGGCAAAGCACTACCTGTGAGTTTTGTTTTGTATTTTGTATTTTATGAATGGTGTTGTGATAGAGGGGAGAACCCTCTTGCATCAATTGGTATCAGAGTGGGTAGTCTTGAGAGTGGAGAGGATCCACCAAGACCTGTGGGTGTTGTGTGAACATATCATCGACCGTGAGGCAGTTCGCACTTAGAAGAGTGTGAAGAAGTTGAGAAGAAGCCTGAGAGGGTTGTTGTAGGTAGAGGAGTCTAGAGCAGTGGAGAGCTTAAAGCCACAAAGGAATTTATTTTGAGAGTGATGACAGATTGGGAGAGGTGAAATTGTAGCAGACAAAGATGAGTTGGGTCATGAGGAGACCCGTGCGGATATTGTTTTGGGAGTAGTATTGGGAGAAAGTGGAGGATGAAATGTGTGAAGTGATGGAAAAGATGGTTCAAGGAAAAGTGGAAAAGAGCGTTGGAAAGAGAGAGAAAAGTGGTGAAGAAGAGTGAGACGAAGAAAGAGAACAGTGAAAAATAATATTGCAGCCTGAGTTAGATGGAGAAAGATGAGAGAGCAACCCCTATGGAAGAAGTTGCAGTGAAGACATGTTGTGAGGAAGGCATGGAGAAAAATGTAGAAACGAATGAAGTGAGCAGTAAAGGGTTCACAGTGGATGGTGAAGAGAATTTTTTAGCATGCTTCTTGATGATTGAGGAAAAATGGATGATGAAGCTTGTTGGTGCAGCAAAAGGAGAAGAGCAAGAAGTTGCCGCTGATGAGGAGGTGGAAGATGTACTAGTGAAATTCAATGTTGCAGCTCCAAACAAAGATGAGGTAAATTAGTTTAGTGATGTTATTTTGTTTTCAGATGCAGTAGTAAAAGGTGAGATGGATAGAAGACAAGAATATTTTGTAAACATTGCGTATTTGTTAGTAGAGATTGTGGAGGATGTTGCAGGATTTTGGTGGTGGTCAATCTATAGTAGGTCGGATCCCACGAATGAGAAGAAGAGAATAAAGGGTGTTTAGCGAAGAAGGAAAATTCATGGTGGACATGATTCTGCGAGAGGAAGGGAGGATGAAGTGGAGTTTTGTTGGAGGAAGATGGTGAGTGTTCCAAAAAGATGTTGGAAGAGTAGGAAAATGGGATAACTTGGTGCACTTGTTACAACAATAGAGTTCACTGCATATTATTTGCAATCTCAAAGGGTGATTCTATCACTCAACTCCACCATTGTGAGCCTATGCTCACAATCTTTCTACCTGACGTGTCTGATGTAGGAGCATATAGGTACTGGTGTGATCCTACATCGCCCAAAAATATTTTGGTAGAATTTTTATTTTGGTGTGTGTTTTGGTTTTCATTGATGTTTTTAGGAATCTTTTAGTAGCTAGAATCTAGAAATATGATCGAAATTGCAAAAATCCAAGTTTTCACCAAATCGTTGTTTTAAGGCTCCATGGGCAGTTTTGAAAATTATTTCTGAAAAATCCATAAGGAATCAAGTAAAATACTTTTTCGAGGAAATTCTTGGAGGTACCATGTCAAATGTGAAAAAATAATCAAGGTTATATCTTTCATCGTTTAGGAGAAATTAACGTTGGAAATCTGTGTTTTTAACATTTTCCAAAAGTGTGTTGTTGGTCTACAAACAGTTTAATTTTTAAAAATTTATGAGGGCTGGAACAAAATCATTTTACAAAGAACCTGAGGACATCATCCCAATTCTACACACCAAATTTCATACAATTCAGAGAAGATTGAATTTTTTGCCTGTCAATGCCCAATTCCACACTCCTTGCACACAGGGATGAAATCAGAAAATAAACTTTCTTCTCCAAATTGATTATACAACTTCACAAGGAAATAAAATAACTAAAATTAATTCCCATATCCATTCCAAAAGGGTGGAGAGCCACATAAGTGGAGGAGACAAATTAAAAAAAGAAAGAAAGAAAGAATGGAAGCTAAATAAAATGTGAAAAGGAAAATATATGAAGAGACGTGGCCAAGGAATGGAGAGCATATTTTTAAATAATTTAAAATGAAATAGGAAAGCAATTAAAATCCCATAGATTATGTGTGTATGGGGAAAATTTAAAAAAAAATGAATGCAAGCGGAGGACTAAGGAGATTTTTTGGCTTAAAATTTAATTAAAATGCATAGTGGAGCTGAAAAGGCCACGCCATATTGTGAGATGAATTTAAAAACTGAAATACAAGAAAATCAATATAGGGAAGCCAATGTAAGGGAGGAGGAAGGTGTGGGGAATTGCTGCATACAATTTGGACAGGTTGTGCCATTAACTATGGTTGTAGGAAACAAATAATTTTGCAGAAATAAATTCATGAGAAGCTATGAAGGAGAGGTCATAGTTTAGAAGGAGAGGTGCCTGGAAATGAGGAGAAAATAAGAGAATTCAGTTATGTATGTAATTAAATTTGAATCCTAAAATTGAATTGGATTTTTAAAATGATTTTTTTTTGTATTTGTGGGGAATTGTTTTGATTTGGATATTGGATTTGAATGTTGGTGTAATTAATTAATTAATTATTACACTAGCATAGGATTAGATCATAAATCATTTAGTCATAGGTTGTAATCATTTAATAAATGGGATAATATTCCCTTCCTTATTTGTAGGAGATAAGATTCCTTCTAGAAGATGAGTTGTCCTTCTAAAACTTATCTCAATATTTAATAATCATCTAGATAGGGTTCACATGTTGTCACATGTTGTTAGATCAAGACACATGGCAACATCTCTTGCATCTTAGGTTTTCTCTCATGCCTATATATTCAGGCATCTTGTACATTTGTAATCATGTCATGTCATAATCAATTTGACATCCTTGCATCTTAATCATAGCATAATTTTTCTGCCATTTCTCTCTTGTGGAAGTTTTGTCTTGCAAGTGATTCTGAGGGGTTTGAGGAGTTCACCTAAACTCCTACATCGTATCAGAGCTCCAGTGCTATAGACTTCTTCCCAGATATCGGAGATCAATCTTGGCATGAAAATCTTGCTGGATGCAAGCAACTTTTTTAAAGCCGTTTTTTTCTTTGCTTCATAAATTCAGCTTTCACTCAGTTCCAGGAAAAACAATTTCTGGGTTTTGTAGAAGAGGTCGAAATCTGAACTAGGTATTTTTTAGATTTTTGATATCTTGTACGGATCGGGAGAAAATTACTGAACAAAAATTGAAGCGCGTCATTTTTCTCCGGCTAAAGGTTTCAAAAAAATTAGTTTTTTAATTTTCTGCTTGCTGGATCAAAAAAATATTTCTGGGTTTTGTTCTTAACTTCAAAATATTTCTGGGTTTCTGTTTTTGTCCACGCATTGTGAACAAATTTTTCAGAAATCAAATCAAAAGAATTTGTTTTGGCTAGAAAACCTATTTCCTACAGGGTTAATTCAGTTTTTTTGAAAAAATCATAACTTTTGACCATGGTATTGAAAATTGACAATTAAGATATTGTTGGAAAGATAATTTTGTCTACTTTCCAGTGGTGGCATCTATTCTGTGAAATTTTGCTCACAGAAAATTCTATAGTCAACTGAAGTCTATCCTCCACTTTGGACTCAACGGCCAATATCTTCGCATCAGATTGTCAAAATCCAGAAATTCTAGCGGCATTCAGGAGAATATTCAAAGCTTTTTTCATCAGTCCAGATCCCTTGATCAGTTTTAGCTCCAGGTACTTTTGCATTGATTTTTTCAGTTTGATGCATTTGTTCAATAACTTGGACATCCTGAAGCTTGGGAAAATATTTTTTGATCTGGGTAGCATCACTTTAATTGCATATCATCTTTGGAAGTCTTCTATTTATTGTTGAAGGTCAGTGTCTTTGTATTTTTTGGAGAAATTTTATTATGGGGCTTGCATATACTCCTTTGGTTATGTTGCACAAGGGTAACTATCAACAATGGCGAGATGGGATCTGCCACCATTTATTGCCTTATCTGTTTGGTATAGTTCCTCATCCAAGTGAAGGTATTCATGCTTCAGATCAAGTTCCCTATGATGATATTATTGTGCAAGAGGTTGATTGCCTTGATCTTTCTGAAGAGGTTGACAAGGTTCCCTCAGGTGCTTCTTCTCCATTAGAGACAGTTAGTATCCCTTCACCTTCAATGATTCCTTGTCCAGATTCATTGATTGAGGCTTCCATCATCATCATCATCATTCATCAAGACATATTCTATTTTTCAGACTTGTAATCATAGGATGGCTTTGTTTTAGGTATCACTGACATGGCTACTTCTACAGGTTTGGGGGACATTCTTGAGGGGGCATCACTCCTCTATTCAGAGATTTCATATCTGAGACTTCTTCCCTGTCATTCCATTTAGGACTTAAGGTTTCTTCAGCATCTACCATTGGATTTGCTTCATATTTCTTTCAATGGTTTTGGGGACCTTTCATTCGAGGGGGCTATCGAGTCTCCATTATACCCTATCATATCAATATAGAATCTCTATTGTGCATGCCTAGTTGCAACACTTTTCTTTGTGGTTGATCATCTTTCCTAGCTCAAAGGTCCTCCATTGAAGACTGCAGCTTCAGGGACTGTGCATCCATAATCTCAACATGGTATCAAAGCTTATCTAGTGAAACATCAACCCTCAATCAAGAAAGTTGGTGTGCGAGATTTTTCGCGATTCATCAATATTTCCATTGTAGGCTACTTGACACAGGGACCAAGCTAATTTAAAGGCAGTTAGTCGGAATCACGGGCTTCATCATTGTCTTTAGAAGGCGAAACCCTGGATAAGCACCTTACATTCATCAAAATGGGATACATCAACCGGGGAGCCGGAGGTATTTTTAGGGTTTGCAAAATCAATTGTACTATCGAGTACAATTTCGCGGCAAAAATAATCAGATCGAATTGTCCTCACGAGGCAATTTTTTATAAACAAACCATTTTCATTTAGAAAAATCGGGAACATTTATATCTTTGTCTTTGGATATTGTTCAACATCAGTTTCCGCATCGTTCTGGTTTGTCACCATTGATTGTGGCATCTTCATCTTCAGGCAAGGAGACATTTGAGTATAGTTCAAAGACATCATCATCAGCATACATCCTTCCTTCAATTCCTATCCGAAATGGGAAGCATCTCTATCTCCTCCCTATGGGGGGAGAATATATTGTATCCATGTGACAGATGGTGTACTTGGGGGGTATTTGGGAGTCCTCCATCCTTTCCATCCTATCTCACATTGCATTTTCATCTCCTTTTTGGAGGTTTTTCTTCCCATTGGGTTTTCCCCTTTTCTCCAATTGTGGGAGATTTTTTTCATCTTCATGTACATAGGTACCTAACATGCCCTCATAGTCGAGACCCATCATCTCATAATCTTGCATAATGATTGCATTTTTCCTCCCTAAGTTGAACTTATGGGGGGTGTTAGTGTAATTAATTAATTATTACAGTAGCATAAGTTAACTTAGGTCATGCATCATTTAGTCCTAGGTTAGATTTTAATAAATAGCGTAATATTCCCTTCCTTGTTTGTAGGGATAAGATTCCTTCTAGAAGATGAGTTGTCCTTCTAGAACTTATCTCAACATTTAATGAAATTATCTAGATAGGGTTCACATGTTGTCACATGTTGTTAGATCGGACACATGGCAGCATCTCTTACACATTTTAGGTTTTCTCACCTCATGCCTATATATTAGGGCATTTGAATGTGAATAGGGCTGGTAACCATGAAATCGCGTTTTGCCAGAAACTGTGGAAGTTTTTTTTGTCTTCACAATTGATTAAAGGGTTTGAGGAGTTCACCTAAACTCCTACATTAGAATAAAGGTATTTATTGTTGCAATTATTTTTTTTGAGGCAGAGAACTGCCTGTGAATTTCGTTTTGTATTTTGTATTTTATGAATGGTGTTGTCATAGAGGGGAGTACCCTCTTGCGTCATGAAGTAGAAACAACAATTAGTTGCTCCAGGTCATAGGCACATTGCAGAAAAGATGGATAGTTAAAACACCATGTTGCAGAACTTGGAAAGATAGGCCACATTGTAGAAAATTATGGAGAATATGTGGTATGTTGTTGAGAGGTTGGAGGAGTCTCAAGTTCATTTATGTCTTTCCCATGTTGCAAATTGCAGGGGCAAGTTGTAAAAGAGAATGGGGCCTCAAATGTAGGCCAAGAATGTTATACACCCTACACTTGTAAGTGTATCTATCGCATGATGCTTTACTATGTGAAAGCTTTGTCAAACTTGTTATTTTTCTCAAAGTGTATGTAAAAGGGAAATGGTTTGTTGCTTGAAAGAGTTATATGTGACCACCAAAATTGTATTCCCTTCTTGGAGATAGTACATTTTTTGGTCTAATTTGGACCTATTTTGGGTACCCTTGCATTAATTATCCTTTAAATCATCATCTATAGGCCCCTAAGACCCATTGTTTCAGATTTGAAGGCTCATGTCACCTAAAAATTCCATAAAATCATTCAAAACACCGAAAATCCTAAAAACCCACCTCAAAAAGCTAAGGTGGGATAATTTTGAGCAAGCAGTTTCAAGAGATAAGCATGAAGAGTCTTCAAGCAAACTTTCAGAAGAGCATTGAAGTTTCAAAAGTAAGAAAAGTTGAAGACTTGGAGCAACATTAAAGTGTTTTTTTAGGTCTTCAAGCTCACTTTCATTCAAGGTCTAACATTATCAAGGGTTGATCATGGTTGTCTATGATGAATCATGATGATTGTAGGTTAGGGAGATGTAACTAGCCATCAAGCCAAGCTTAAAGACTTGTTTCCTAAGTGATTCCATCCTCCATTATCACTCTACATTCAACCTAAGGAAGGAACAAGCATCATTAGGGCTCATTTGGGGTGATTAGAGATCTCTCTAAGTAAGTCATTCATCTTCACATTTCTATTATTGCATCATATTCTTGCACATTAGAATAGGATTGCATCATGTTTCAGATTTCCTAGTCTTAGATACACTTAAGGCTAGGGTTTCATGCACATTTCATTATCTCTATCAAGGTTTAATTACCAAACTAGGGGTTTGACCAAGGCAAACCCCCCATTAGCAAATCAAGTTTGTATTTTATTTTGCAAGTATTTTTGCATATTCAGATCTGAAACTCAAGTTGGAAGGAAAGAGAAAGTATTGAAGTGCAAATCAGAACTTTAAATTCCCAAAAAAGTGGAGCAAGATTGATTGGCCAAGAGTGGCAAATGAGTACCACATAGCTATTTTCCATATCTATTTGTAGATTCAGATACCCTTTTTTCTCAAAGTGGACTTTCGGACAAAAACTCAGATCTGGGACTGATTCACCTAGGTTGGTGAATGAGTCCCTGTTGGTTAAAAAGTGAAATTTTCTAGTATTTCAAAGTTGCAATCAATCACTTTTAGATTCCCAGGTGCACACTATTCACCTTGTTACTTTTTTGTTCCATTTTACTAACATTTTTAGGTCATCTTGTAGGTTATTGCATTGAATTAGGTATTACATTTTGCATTTCATTATCTTTTCCAAGTTTACTCTTGGTGGTGAACGCCTCATTAGATCATATTCAGTCCCTAGGATAGCCCTATTTCAAGATCTCTTTCTCTTTTGCATTGAGATCTCAAGGGTTATCCTTGAGTGGAATCTTGGAAAGTAGGTGTGATATCATATCATCATCATTACACCACCTTTTTAAGAGGTTCCATTTTGGTGAACCTACCTTTAGAACATCATAGTTATAATTTGGAGTTCATCTTCATCCTAGATTTGGCTTGTATTAACATCACATTAGGATTTACATTCGAGGGTTTCAAATTTTGTATTAGTGAAAGCTCATTTAGCTTGCATTTTTGCATCTAATCATTGAAAATCTGCATTTGCATCTTGGATCTAGATCATATAGCATAGAAAGCATAAAAATCAACTAAAAAATTCATAAAATTTTTAAAAAATCCCTACTAGGACTCATTCGCCACCTTGGGCGAATCAGTCCCAGTGAAAATTTTGAACTGCATTTTACATAGTTATATTTCATGTTTTCAAGCTTTTGTTTGTTGTTATTACTTTTCTATTTCAGTTTGCTTTCTTTCTGTTACATTGAATTCATTAGAAATAGTATCATTTACATTCATTGCAATTGCAGATAGAGTTATATTTTTGCACTTTCCTTTTTCAGCATTTAGATTAGATTACATTAGACATAGATCAGCAAACAACACCAAAAACAAGACTAAAACACCTAAGCCACTTGGAGAAAGTATAGTTATTTGACTATGTCAAATCTCTCTTTCCAAGTTAACCTAACCCTCAAGCCTTTTAGTAGTGATGAATTTGATATGTTAGATGAATCTCTTCAGGATTTCATCTCACAAAGTTCATCCACTAAGGCTTGTTATGACAAACCAAAAATAAGAGACGTTAATGTGATTCAACTTCAACTTATCCTTTACCCACCTTCACACAAAACTCAAACTCAAACCAAACCTGAACTTATCCTTTACCCACCTAAGAATAATATTTTGCAGCAACCAATTCATAATACCATTGCTCATACATATAACACTTGAAATAATCTACAACTGCAACAACCAACTCCAACAAGCTTACCTTTGCCTAATCCCATATTTCCTAGTGCTCCTCATTTGCCTCTACATGGTGGGAAGGAGTATGATCTTGTTGAACAACTTAAGAATACTCCTGCAAAGATATCCCTATGGGACCTCATTCAAAATTCACCTAACTATCACGCTATGCTTCAAACAGCCTTACAACAAGTTGTGATCCCTCCTAATACAAATGCAAATGATGTGGCAACTCTAATACAAGGAATGAATATAGTTAATGTAGACATTACCTTTCACCAGCATTAGCCCCCTCCTTTGGAGATGAGAAAGAGACATGATGCCTTCATGATAATAGCTAAATTCAATAGAATAGGAATAAAAAGGACCCTTGGTGATAATGGCTCAGCACTTAATGTATGTAGTGTGAAGATTTTAGATAGATTACATATGGAAAAATCAAAAATTGAACTTGAATCCTTATCGATTCGAGGATTTGATAATGTAGGAAAGCAACTGCTTGGTGCGATTACTCTACCTATTATAGTTGGAAAGGTCGCCTGACAAACTCCTGTTCATGTTATGCCTCATGACCTTTCATATAATCTTCTTTTGGGAAGACCATGGATTCATAAGATGCATGTGGTGCCTCTGACCCTTCATCGTATCATGAAATATGTCTATAACAACAAGGTATACCAAGTTGAAATAGACCCCAAGCCTAAAATTTGCTTACAAGTTGACAAAGGAACAATAAGTCCTCTAAGCACATTGATTCCAACATCCAACATAGAACCTATAGAAGAAGACAAGCAAGAAATGGAAACAGTGTCAAAATTGTTAGACGATTATTAGGGTTCCTTGGAGTTCACACCCTTGTTTATGGGAGAATACACAATCACAAGAAAAGAAGATGAGAAACAAAAGCAACCAATGGTCATGTCAACTCAAAACTTGAAAGAAAATGCACAAGCATCTACCTCATTCACTCTTGAAGAAGACACAAGTTATACAACAAAATTTGATGAAATAGATTATCAACAACCACCAAACCCAAAAGAAATGGAAAATCTTTATGGAAGAGGTTATGAACTTGTAAAACAATTAGGCTATAATGGTAAAGGATGTGGCAAAAAGGAACAATTCATTCGAGTTCCTATAGAGCCTAACATGAAAGAGACAAAAACTAGCTTGGGGTATATTTCCCTTCTAAGATTACACAAGCAACAAAGAGCCCATCGTTAAACATCAACACCATCATGTGCAAACCCAAAATCAACCTCACTTTGAAACATCCTGAATTGCTTGATATGGATATTGAACCATCATAGAAATACTTTGAGGATGATAAAGCCTTGAAGCAAATGCTAGGAGTTTATGACAAATCATCTACTACTCCTCAAAAGGAAAAGGTTACATGTGCTATGATTAGCACTAAAAAAAAAGATGCACAAGAGGAAAGTAATGAGACAAATATGAGTAAAGAAGAATACAACCTGAATTTTCAAATCCAAGTGCACTTCCTCTAGGAGATACAATTGGCATACCAATGGACATAAATGATAAGGAGAAAGTAATTAAGATAGGAAAGTGCCTTGATGATGAAGAACAAGAGGATCACACAATGTTACTCCATGACTTTCTCAAACTTTTCACTTGGAAATATTCAGATATGCTAGGAATCGATGCTAAGATAATGACACACAACATAGTCCTTGTTGAAAATGCTAAGTCAGTTATACAAAAGATACGAAATATGAATCCTAAGATAGCTTTGCTCGTTAAAGGAGAAATTGAAAAACTCCTTGAGGTTGGTTTCATATGACCTATAGATTATTCTCCTTGGATCTCAAACATTATCATAGTCACAAAACCTAAAAATCGTATTAGGATGCGTACAAATTTTTATGATTTGAATAAAGCATCTTTAAAAGATGACTGTCCCCTTCCTAATAGTGACATGATAGTAGAATCGACTACAGGACATGCTTTGTTGCCATTCATGGATGGATTTTCTAGATACAATCAAATTTTCATCAACCCTCAAGATCAATATAAAATAACATTTAGAATAGTTTGGGGAACATTTTGTTGGGTCATGACACCTTTTGGATTGAAAAATGTGGGTGCAACATATCAATGAGCGATGACATTAATATTTCACGATTACATACATAAGATTTTGGAAGACTATGTTGATGACATTCTAGCCAAATCTTTAACAAGACAAGACAATGTGAATGTCCTTCAAAAAATATGAGCGAATGCGAAAAATACAACATGAGATTGAATCTAAAGAAGTGTGTCTTTGGTGCAAGTACTAGAAAACTTCGAGGTTTTATCATATTTCTCAGAGGTATTGAGGTGGACATGAAGAAAATTGATGCTATAGTTAACACGCCACATCCTAAAACCATCTCTCAATTGCACACATTACAAGGAAGAATTCAAGCTATCCATTATTTTGTGGCATCTTTAGCTGATTGAACACTACCATTTACATATCTCCTCAAAAATGATGTGCACTTTCATTGGAATGAGGATTGTAAATAGGCTTTTGAGAGTTTGAAGGAATACCTTACAACTCCACCTGTTTTACAACCCACTATGCAAAACAAATCGTTCATCTTTTACACAGCCACATCAACCCATGCTCTTGCATCATTATTGGCTCAAGAAGATGAAAATGGTAAAGAAAATCATGTTTACTACATTAGTCGAACCTTGATAGATTATGAGAAGTGATACACAATGATAGAGAAACAATGTTTGGATCTTGTATTCGCTACTAGAGTAAGTTGTGACATTACTTACTAAATGTGAAAATACATGTGATGACAAAATTTGATCCTCTTAAACTTCTTTTCAATCAAATATATTTATCAAGACATTTAGCTAAATGGGTAATGTTGTTGACTGAGTTTTACCTTAAGTTTGTTTCTCAAAAAGCAATTAAGGGTCAAGCCTTGACCAACCAATTGGCTAGTGCTCCTTCTCCTTTAGCATTACCTAGCAATGACTCTTTCCTTAATGATAATGTCTTGACAATTGAAGCTAATACATGGAAATTATATTTTGATGGATCTAAGTGTAGAACAAGCTGGCACAAGAGTTATAATAATACCACCTGCAAGAGAACATGTTCCCTTGTCATATCAGTTAAATTTCCTATGTACAAACAACACCACTAACTATGAGGCGTTGCTCGCTAGGTTGCGTGTCACTTTAATCATGGGTGCAAGAGACATTAATATCTTTAGTGATTCACTATTAGTAATTAAACAAATAAATGGAACGTATCAAACAAAGCATGACAAATTGTCAAAATATAAGGATCTCACAATGACTTTGTTAAAGAAGTTTGAATCATTTACCATTGGTAATATCCCCTGAAAAGATAATTGGCATGTGGATGTAATGGCAAGTGTAGCTTCCCTTATCTCTCCTCAAGATCCTTCAAAATATTTCACCTTCATTGTGCATATAATCATGAAACCATCGATCAAAGATAAATCAGAAGAAGTATTAGCAACAACAAAGGGAGACTCGAGTGAATGGTACGATATAATATTTAACTATTTGAAAGATGGTACCTTTCTCGAGCCAACAACAAAGAACATCCAACTTTGCCTGTGAAAACTCACATCTAAGTATATAATTCTTGAAGATGTGTTGTATCGGAGATCATTCAATGGTCTCTCACTTATATGCCTTATTTAGACACTGAAAAATGTCTTGATCGATGTCATACACTCGAATCAGATTTATTAACATTATTTCCTCTTTATCTATCCTCAATTGCTTAATTAATTCAATTAGCCTAGTTAATTAAGTAATTTCTTCATTTTCATCTAATTGGCCTAATTAATTAAATTAGGTTAATTCATCTCTTTTTGCACTAACACTTCATCTCATTAAATTAAATACATCAAAATATTTAATTTAATTTGGACTAAGTCATCTTATTTAATTAAATAACCCTAAGACATTTAATTAAATATCATTTCACCCCCCCTATTTATTAAATCATCTAATTTAATAAATATCTCTTAATTCTTCTAATCCTTTAATTGCATAAATTAAACCTTGTTTAATTAGCAATTAAACTAATTATTCCTCTAATCAAAGGGAATATTCCTATGGAATATTTTTTATCCTTTTTGCACAACTTTGTTTTAATTTGTAAAATCATCTTTTTCCTCACCCTAATGGAATATTCTAAGGAATAGTCCCTCTCCTCCAATCAACTCACTTAGCTTCAAAAGCAAGTTAACCCTCTTACCTTTCTAGCAAGTTACCTTTGACCTATGTGAGCAGGTCAAAAGTGTGTTTGTTTGAGGTAATTGTGATCCTTTGATTAATCTTCATCTTGCATTCTCATCCATTGATGAGAATCCATGATCCATGCTTTTCATTCTCTTTCATCCTGAATTGTTAATTAAACTTTTTGATCTCAACCATTCATTCCTCATTTGCTCTCTTATAAATAGATCACTATTTGGAGACAAATGGATCCATCTTTTATTTCAAAGTCATGCTGTTGAATTTGCTCACATCCATACTCTCAATTTGCACACATTTAGCTTATTTTTAGTTCATTTTAGTTGCATAAATAGCTTAAAGCTTTCATTAATGGCTTCCATGCATCCATCTTAGTTTGTAAATAAATTAGGGTTTTCATCTTTTAGCATCATTTTAGCTTAAATTAGCTTAGCAATTGCATAATTAGATCATTTATAGCATAAAATCATGGTAAGTTAGCTTGCATCATGTTCATTTTATATTAATTTAGGTTTTTCATACATCAAACATCATGGTTTCATCGACTGAAACAAGCTCACTATCATAGGATTGGGAAAGGGTCGTCAGTCCACATCAACGCGACACCAATTCCACAACAGCATAAATTTCAATGCATTAGAGTAGATGTTTTCTTTAAAGCTTTCATAAATTTAGCATGTTAGGTTTTTTTTGATAAAATGTTTACTTTCAATTTTGATTGACTGATCTTGTTGAGATTCAAGTATTGGTTGCTTCATTATGCTTTGATTCTTCATGGATCAAGCATAATTCAACCCATAACTGGTATTCTCACATCGACACCTTAAAAAATCTGAAATACCCACAACACTTGAACAAGCTCATGCAGGCGCTTATGGTGGTTGCTTTGGAGGAAAAATATTAGTTCAAAAACTTATCTACATTGGATACTATTGGAGACATATAGAACAAGATTGCTTTGAATATGTTAAGAAATGTCACAAATGTCAAGAACATAGTAATTTGATTCATGCTCTTGCTTATGAATTTCGAGCTCAAGTCTCGATTTGGCCCTTTGTAGTTTGTGGTTTGGACATCATTGGAAAGATATCACCACCTTCCTCTACTGGACAATACATTTATAATCACCGCAACATATTATTTCACAAAATGGATAGAAACTATTCCTCTTCAATCAACAACTGATGTGATATGTTTTTTCATATTGGAACACATCATTGCTTGCTTTGGACTTCCTTCCGAATTAGTTTTTGATAATGGTACACCATTTAATAATGATGTGAATAAATTCTTGGAAACGTTAAACATACAACATCACTTCTCAACACCATACTACCTACAATCTAACGGCCAAGCTGAGTCAATTAAACAAATCCTAAAGAAAACTGTTAACAAGCATAATAAGGATTTGCACACACAATTATAATACGTGTTATGGGCCTATCGCACGATTGTCAAATCATCTATAGGAACTACACCTTACAATATTATCTATGGTAGCGAGGCAATAATTCCCTTGGAGTTAGAGATTCCTACATTAAGAATTGCTCTTTAAGGACTTATTAATGACAACAATTACAAAGAACAACGATTGCATCAACTTGAAATGCTTGATGAACAACGCATCAACGCTCGTGAGCGTCTTCAAGCTTATTGTAAAAGAAGACAACGTATTTACAATGAAAACGTCATCCCTCATGTATTTAACAGGGGCGACTTAGTCTTATCTGAAAATTAACGTAATGTTAATGTCGACCCAACTGAAAAAGGAAAATTTAGTCCTAATTGGTTAGGACCTTACATAATTAATGAAAGTTATGGGTTTGATGCATACACATTAATAGAAATGGATGGCACGCCTCTCAAAGTCCCTATCAATTTCGTGCATCTGCGTCGGTATTATGTCTAACCTCCTTGAATAGTATGAATGATAAAGCAATGATGTTAGAGTTACTAGACAATATTCTATGTGCTCTCGCATTGCTTCATTCTTGACAAATAGTTACTTGTGTGTCTTGAATACTAAAGTGATTATTTAATTCATTTTTTAGTAATTACTTTAGGTGTCATGCTATTCAAGCTCATTTTGTATGTTGTATTAGATTAGATCCTTATATGCATTTAATGTTCCTTAATTAGATCATAGGTGCATTTAATTTAGCATAACATAATCACAATGTTGTATCTAAGAGAAACTAGAATGAGTTTTAATTAGATCACATAACACATGTTAAATCATGGAGAAATTCATTAAATAATCTTACAAAGGCTATTTAATTAATCACATTGCCATTTAACATTCAACACATAAGAACAAGTAATAAAACATCAAATGCTCATATATATATCAAAGTTTTGTGTACATATCATCAATATCTACAACGCTACTCAAGTATGTAACTACTAGATCCCTCGGGACCTAGTGCTCGCATCTGTCTAGTTAGCGGTGTGTCGAGAGACGATGGTATGCAATCGTGATTGCGATCCGCTGATTGTACTAAGAGAAAACTATTAATTCCGCACCTTTCCAAGGGCCTCCCGATGCTCCCCTACTATTTGATCTCTCTATGCCTGAAGCCTGGCTACCTCTGACTGTAGTCTCTCAAACTCTACTGGGGCCCAAGACAGTTGTGCCTCTAGGGCAGCATCAACTTGGTGGATGTGCCTCCTAAGACTCTCATACACTACTCGTAGTTTGACATATGGCCTGAACAACTCTGGGTCCTAATCCATGATGGGTGGGGGCACATAGTCTGAGTCTATGGCCTCCTCATCGACTGATGGGGGCACTATCTCTATAGCCACCTAATGATAGAGATCATGAAGATCTCTCATAGACCCTGTAAGATAGAAACCGTAAACACAATCAGTACACATCATGATATATGTATTAAAGCATAAACCATAAACATAACCATAAAAATATAATAGTATATAAAATCTCATCACCTATATCTTTGGCAGGTCATGTGAATCAGCCTCGTCATGTGCAAAGGGAATGGAAGATGTGCTAGTCTCTCCATGACTATGGGTACTAGTGTCTGCTGCAACCGCTGCTCGTGATCTAGTAATACGAATGGGAGATGGCTCTCCCCACTTGTGGCTTGTTGGATCCTCCTCTGATACCTCACCACCCTCACTCATGGATGCTCCTCATCCTCATCCTCCTCCTTGTCTTCCTCCTCATCACTCCTCTCTTGGCCATCATAGTCAGGATCTGTAGTCTCATCATACTCCTTGTCTATAACATCTGTAAATATGTTTGCAGCCATGTAACGTGTCTCCTCAACCATGTATTCTACCACATCCCCCTCATCTAGGAGTGGTCCTACATCACCTATCGACTCATCCAACGAAAATACAAGAGTTGGTTGTGATACTTTCCACCACTCCTCATAGTCATTTGTGGCACCAACGTCGTCAACGTCGGAGACTGGAGGCATATCATGATCTGAATGCTCAGAGTCACTATAGACAATATCGTCGGCAATGAACTATCTAGAATCACCAGGCCTCTGGGCAGTTCGTATTAACCTCTTGAAAAAGGGTCGTGCCCTAGGTGCTATCTGGATCTGACCAAACTATTGCATGACATGATCATAGTAGAAAGGACGCATTATGTAATCGTGTTTGCCAATCAAAAACTTGTCTATTTGCAATCTCCTCATCCGTCGAGTGTGATCTGGCCACTGTAGCACAAGCTGATAAGGTCTTCAAAGTATCTCATCCTCCTCCAGTCAATCAAATCAAACTCTCCAGAAGTGCAAATCACCATACTGCCAAAACTATCGTAGAGGATAGTTGAAAGCCCGAGGATACCCCAAGGCTATTAGACACAGGAACCAAACCATTCTGGTACATGTGATATACTCAAGGCACCAAACCTATAGAAGCATACAGTGTACCATGTTTTCCACCTCTTGAAATAAAAATCATCCAAGATCATAGTACAGGTGTACTAGATGTTGTGCCCCCAGAAGTATATTGTCTTATGCTCTGCCATCGCATGAATCATATGCAGTAGTCCTCCCTCCAAATGTGATTCTCGACCATCAGGGATGAGTACTAGTGCTACTATGATCACCATAATCCTCACAACCAATGGAGCTTGTGAGTATAGTAGCATCGCTAAGTCTATTTGTGGCCTCACCCTCTCATCATGTACTAGTCCACGAAGGCATAACTGCATGTCGTATTTCATCTCGTGAAATGACTGCTCTACTCAAAAACACACTTGCTCACCCCAAATAGGAACTCGAAGTATGTGGTGCACATCCTCCAGCATGATGGTCATCTCACTGGTAGGTAGATGAAATGTACATGTATCGGCATCCCAACACTCTTCTAGTGACATCAACATTAGATCATGGTACCTCATGGGGGGCATGATGTATGCCCAGTATAATCCTATAGTCTGCAAAAGCTCTATATCCTCTGCTAAAAGAGTGGGGGCTAAATCTCGAAGAAGACTCATTTGCCTACCACCTAGACACTACCACGAATAGGTGGGAACCTAACAAAAACGTAAAAATATGTCCTATAAGTAGTCTAAAATATTAAATCCTTACATCAACAATAATAAAAGTGTACTAAAGTTGTTCTAGTGTACTTTCCTAGAGGTCCTAGACACTTTAGAACCCTTTTGGGACACTTCGCAAAGAAACAAGACACTTTGCAAAAAAGTGGGACACTTCGCGAACAAAAGGGGACACTTTGTGAACTTTTTCCCCAAGCCCTAAATTAACCTAAAAATGCATAAAAATCATAAAATAAATGCGTACGGACAAAGCAAAGGCAGAAAATTCAACTCACCTCATGATAGCGCTCGTCACGTGCCACCTGGTCTCACAAGACGTCCAATCTCACAAGCCTATAATCTCGTCAACTCAGCATCTTTGACTACTCTTCAATCACTTTCAAGCTACAAAAAGGTAAATGACAAAATAGTTAGAAATTAGTTCACTTTTTGCTCTTATATAAGTTAAAATTAGGTTTTTTACTATATTAGGGTTAAAAAGTGTATTTCATTCAAATCAACATAACAGGTGCTAGAGAACTTTGTTTTTAACACTGTTTGTTGCATTGAAATCGTGATTCCATTCCTGACCTCACCAATTGTCTATCATTATATGGTATGGTACTTGGAAATACCCTATGATACAACTTACCTTATTCAATGTGGCTAGAATGCTACCTTGATTTCACCTCCATTAAGCAAGCGGAATCAAGGGGGGCATACATCTACCATTCAATGTATGCCCCTAAGACCCATTATTTTGGATCTCAAGGCTCATTTCATGTAAAAATTTCATAAAATCATTCAAAACACCAAAAATCCTAAAAACCTGCCTCAAAAAGCTAAGGTGGGACTCATTTGCCACCTTGGGCGAATGAGTCCCCTTAGGTGGGACCCATTCGCCAAGGTGGTGAATGAGTACCATTTGGGTTCTTTTTCAATTTTGAGTAGGAAATTCACTATTTTAATACAAATTTTTGGTGAATGAAGGCCCTTGAGATCTAAATAACAGTCAATTAGGTGTTAATGCCTATATAAGCAAGTTTTCAAGCCATTTTTATCATTCCAAGCAATTTTGAGCAAGCACTTTCAAGAGATAAGCATCAAGATTCTTCAAGCAATCTTTCACAAGAGCATTCAAGTTTCAAAAGCAAGAAAAGTTGAAGTCTTGGAGCAACATTAAAGTGTTTTTGTAGGTCTTCAAGCTCACTTTTGTTCAAGATCTAGCATTGTCAAGGGTTAATCATGGTTGTCTATGGTGAATCATGATGAATTCTAGGTTGGGGAGATGCAACTAGCCATCAATCCAAGCCTAAAGACTCATTTTCTAAGTGATTCCATCCTCCATTATCATTCTACATTCAACCTAAGGAAGGTACAAGCATCATTAGGGCTCATTTGGAGTGATTAGAGATCTCCTTAAGTGAGTCATTCATCTTCACATTTTCATTATTGCATCATATTCTTGCACATTAGAATAGGATTGCATCATGTTTTAGATTTCCTAGTCTTAGATACACTTAAGGCTAGGGTTTTCATGCAAATTTCATTATCTCTATCAAGGTTTAATTACCAAACTAGGGGTTTGACCAAGGAAAACCCCCATTACCAAATCAATTTTATATTATATTTTGTAGGTATTTTTGCAGATTTGGTCTGAAACTCAAGTTGGAAGGAAAGAGCAAGTATTGAAGTGCATATCAAAACTTTAAATTCCCGAAAAAAGTGGAGTAGGCCTAATTCACCAAGAGTGGTGAATGAGTCCCACTGTAGCTATTTGCTAGATCTGTTTACATATTTAGATAACCTTTTTCCTGAAACAGACTTCGGAACAATAACCCAGATCTGGGACTGATTCATCTAGGTTTGCAAATGAGTCCTTGTTGGTCAAAAAGTCAAATTTTCTAGTATTTTAGAGTTGTAATAAGTCACTTTCAGATTCTCGGGTGCACACTATTCACCTTGTTACTTTTTTGTTCCATTTTACTAACATTTTTTAGGTCATCTTATAGGTTATTGCATTAAATTAAGGTTTTGTATTACATCTTGCATTTCATTGTCTTTTCCAAGTTTACACTTGGTGGTGAACCCCTCATTAGATCATATTCAATCCCTAGGATAGCCTTATTACAATATCTCTTTCTCTTTTGCATTGAGATCTCCAGGGTTATCCTTGAGTGGAATCTTGGAAAGTGGGTGTGATAACATATCATCATCATTACACCACCTTTTTAAGAGGTTCCATTATCAAAACTAAGCCTTGATAAGTTATAGTTGAGAAGAGTTTACTATTATTAATATGGAAACCAATGATATGCTCAATGTAATGATTAGGGTGTCAATAGGGTTTTGTCAATATTTTATGCTATTCATGACAATATTGTGAATCTTAACATACTTTATCAAAGTTTATGTTTTCCATTTTCTTTACCTGAGTCTAAGTCCCATAGAGGGTATGTTATTTTCATAAACCTAGTAGTCTTTAGGTGAATGTGAAGATATCAAATGGAAGAAATAACAACAGAGGATAGTGAAATCATGATAATAAGCAAACATTTTTGTTTTAAACATCACATAGCTAGGAATCCTAACTATGGTGTAGTATCAAAAATTATCACCCATAACAATTTCACACTATTTTTTCGCCCCCCTAAATTGATGGGCCTAATTAGGTCCCCAATTTCCTAAAATTATACATTCCAAGGCCTATTTTTATCATTTTTTGAAGGATTGCAAGCATTGAATAAATGCAATAAATTAATGTTTTGATCCCGACGCTAAAAGTCTTGGAAAATAGGGCCAGGACCCATATTCCCATGGGTTTATGGGTCCCCCTATCTTGTGAAGGACCAATTTTTAATATGTTGTCGGTGGTATTTTAACGTTCAAAATTCAAATATCTTGAGTGTCAATTTTTGGAATCTAATTTTTGGGAAATTAGAACAATTGCATATAAATACCTAGTTATTTTATCATTTGAAAGAGAATAGCTAGAAAGTACACTATTGATAAAATACTATTGTCAAGAGAAATTCAAGAACAACATTTTAGAGCATTATTGCAACAATTCAAGATCCTAACATCATGCCAAAGTGTATGTGTGTTCATGTTATCATTGTTTTGTGAAGGCTAACATTTTTGTAGGTATCCAAAGCATTCAAGCAAGCAAGATCTAAATCCTTGAGGTGATATGCATGACTTTAATCTTTTAAGGAAGCCATTGAAAGGTGGCAAGTTGCAGCACTTTGTAATTCCATCATTCTTTCCTTTCAATTATCATTTCTATCATTAACATTGCCATTGTGGAAGTGGAAACACTTACACGGGGTTTGACTTAGGCAAGCCCCTAAAATGGACCAACATTTCCTCTCTTTGTTAATATGTAGATCTCAAGTTGAAGAGGATTGAAGACAATTTGTCTATTGTTGCATTTGAAGCCCTAGAAGTTGTCAAGCCACAAAAACTCAATTATAGAATTATCTGATGATATTTTGACAACTCTACAACTGGGAAACAAAAGTTCAAACCTAGCATTAAAGGACTACAAAATCAATTTCATGACCCCTTATCAAGGGCCCATACACCCCTAGTCGTCTAAGTCTTCCTCTGCATGCCAGATCCAATTTTTTATGACAAGTGCACAATCCCTAGTACTCCTCAGCTCTACTTGTAGTTTACTGTTTCAATATGTGTGTTTCTAGAATATTGCATTTGTCACATTAGGTCATATAGTTCAATTAGGTTAATCATTCTAAATCATTTCCAACCCATTTTCAAGGCCCTAAGAATTTAGATCTAGGTCTGATTGGCTCACCTTTATGGTTGATAGTCAATTTAAACAACTTGTTGATCTACATTCCAATGAAATTGTGAAAAAGGAAGCTAGTTGATCCTAGCTTTAGGAATTAAACTTAAAGCCCCCCCTTTTTCCAATGTTTCAAGTGGAAAGAATGACAAGAGATAATGCTTAAAAGTTAAAGAGGGTAGGTAAGTGGACAGGTCAATCAAGGTTCTTGATGACCATATATTAAGTGCCAAAAGACCATGTTAAGTGAAAAATCCATGGACAAACTTGTCAACATAGTCCTTGTCAACACAGTCATAACCTATTATTGTAGTTAGATGGTGTGACCAATGACATAGTGTAGGTTAACTACACCCGATCCATATGAATTTGAGGCATATTTAACCTACTAAGCATCAATCCCAATAAGATCATTGACTATAAACAAAGACAAAGAAGCCATTAAAACTAACATTCTAAATCATGAAAGCTTGACAAACCTCTAATCTAAGACATTGAAACTTATCCTTTTGGGGGAGTGGTGTCGCATTGATGTGGAATGATGACCCTTTCCCAATCCCTTGGATAATGAGCTTGTTTCAATCGATTCTATTGAAGAGAATCGATGAAACCGATGACTAATATGTGAAAACATGATTTAAATGCCAAATTAACATGATATATGCTAAGATGATCGATATGGGTGTATGCAAAGCTATTCTAAATGTATGCAAGCTTCAAAAGATTAAAATCTTAATAAAAAAATATGCTAAATGTATGCACCTATGTTATCATGGAAGCCATTAATGGAAGCTAAAGCTAATTAATGCAATTAAAATAAACTAAAAGATGCTAAATATGTGCTAAATATGAGTGTGAGTGTGAGTGATTTCAACAGCATAAGTTTT
This sequence comes from Sequoia sempervirens, assembly GCA_007258455.2. Classification (NCBI taxonomy): domain Eukaryota; kingdom Viridiplantae; phylum Streptophyta; class Pinopsida; order Cupressales; family Cupressaceae; genus Sequoia; species Sequoia sempervirens. The sequence goes on along the minus strand of VDFB02110674.1, from coordinate 83,726 downwards.
CTTTTGAAAGATGGATCTATTTGTCTCTAAATAATGCTTTATTTATAGGAAAGCAAATGAAAAATGAAGGGTTGAGATTAAAAAGGTTAATCAACGATCAAGGATGGAAGAAATTGGAGGCATGGATCATATATTCTCATCAACGGATGAGAATGAAAGATGATATTTTAATAAAGTGTTAATATTCCTTCAAACAAACACACTTTTAACCTATACAAGAGGTCACAAGTTAACTTGCACAAGAAGTTTTAAGTTAACTTGCACATGAAGCTTTGTAAGAATATTCCCTTTTTCAGATGAGTGAGGAGAAAGAATATTCTTTGGAATATTCTCGCGGGTGAGGAAATAGATATTTTGTAAATTAAAACAAAGTTTAATTGTGTAAAAGGGGAAGGGATATTCCATGGGAATATTCCCCTTTTGGAGGAATGTGCAAAGGAGGAATATTCCCTTGCAAGTGGGATAATTAGTAATTTGATAATTAAAGCAAAGTTTCAATTATGCAAATTAGGGGAATTATATGTTATTCATTAAATAATTGATTTAATGGAGATCAAATGAAAAAGCAATGGATGAGATTGATTTGATCTATCAATGGTCACAAATGAAAGGAGGATGAAACATGGATCAAGGATTCTCATCAATGGATGAGAATCAAAGATCACATGGATCTAGAAAAGATCAAGGGCTCACAATCATGCAAACAAACACACTTTGCAACAACTTTAAATAGTTGTTTCAAAGTTTGTTTGGAGTAATCATTACCTTTTTTTTGGAGGAAAATAGGAAAATATTCCTTTGGAATATTCCCTATGCAAGTGGATGAGAGGGAAATTAGCAATTTAGTTAATTAAAACTAAATTTGAATGTGCAAGATGAGGAATGTGAGGATATTCATTAAATTATTGATTTATTTAATGAAAAGGAGATGCAAATATGATATTTAATTAAATAGTTTAGGTTATTTAATTAAATAAGGACTTAGGGTTAAAATTAAATAATTTGCATTATTTAATTAAATTGGATGAAATGTTAGTGTGAGAGGGTGTGAATTAACCCAATTAGGTCAATTAGATTAATAGGTGAAAATGGGGCATTTAATTAAATAATTAGGCTTATTTAATTAAACAAGTGGAAAAAGGATGGGTTTGAGGATGAAATGATGTTAGTTAGCCAATGTGATCCGTTGAGATATTTTTAGATGTCTACAGATGGCAATCATGTGAATAAAGACAATGACCATTAGATTGCAAGGCAATATTTCAATCATTAGAAGACACTGTCATTCCAAAAGGGCAGTCAACAACTTTGAAGAAACTTCAAAGAAGTGAAGTCCATAGTCATAAAGGGACAACATGAATATTATGAGTGCAAACCTTAGAATATGGATAGAAATTCATTACCATGGCTTAAAAAGAGGGTATGACTAACATAAAAGTTAAGGTTAATGATATCTTAAAAAGAAGACAACATAATAACTAAAGGACAATTTTAGGTTTTCTCTATTGGTTTCAATAATGATCCAATCATGGGGTAACTAGAGATGGTAAGGATTCAGTGTCAAGACACAAATGATAGAAACTTAAGATTGGTAAACATTGCCTCATGCTTAGGAAGAATGGTCTTAATATAGAAAGGACAGTGATAATCAATGATAGAGGATAGTGTATGAAGATATATTCGAAAGCCCATAGTACTATCCATGGAGGCAAGAAAGATGGTTAGTAGCCAACACAGTGAATTGGTGAAAAGTGTGTTGTTTCATTTGAGGCACAGTGTTAGGAATCCCACTAAGTTAACAGTGAAATGTCATAAAAGGATAGTTAGTTTTCACTCACTTAAGGCAGTATATGAATTGTTGTAAATGGGTAATACAATGAAGAAACCAAAGGTAGTTAAAGTGAGTAGAAGATTGTTGAAGTTAGTGAAATATACTGTATACACCTAAAAATGGTCATCACCTTTAATTAATTAAATACTAGTTATTTGATTAATATTCCAATTATGTACAAATAAATTCCCAATTTATTTATATTATTCACCCTTCTCTAATTCTCCAAATCTAAAACATATTCTTCTAAATTAATTAAATAAACAAGGTTCCCTAAACTTGTTTTATTTAATTAATCTTCACTAAATCCAATTAGGAATTAGAGCACATTTCTACAAATTTTTGTGCCACCTCACTAAGGTCACATGAAAATAAATAACTCTAATTTTTAATTAGAATTATCTTCAACTCATTTTAAAAAGCACATGATTTATTCTTCCCTCACTTCCACCAATTTTGGAGCACATGACTTATTCCTCCCACACTTCCACCAATTTTGGAAGCACATGGTCTTCTCTTCCCACACTTGAATCTTCCATCCAAATGGCATGTTTCCCATTGGTCAAGAGATTCTTCCATCCAAATTGCATGTTGTCTTTGGTCAAGGGGACAACATCTTGATTCTCTTCATCTTCACCATCCATTTTTCTTATTTGAATCTGGACTGTTGATTATTTCCACCTCACTATATGCTTGGAAAAGGCTATAAATACAACCCTTGGGCCTTGTATTTTACATCCACATTTGAAGTAAAGTTATCATGCAGGTTTATCATTGGAGCTTGGAGCATTCTTGGAGTCTTATAGGTAGTTTTTATATCATGTTTTGCTTGGAATTTACATCTTATCTTTAAATCTTGCATCATAGTTGCATTTTAGATTAGTTCATTTTAAGTTTGCATTTGACCATATGTAGAATCATGCATAGAATCATATAGATCACTACCATAGTATCCACATCCACTTGTTCATTTATCATCAACATCATCCTTCACTCATCATAGCTTTCATCATCATTGTTTGCATATAGTTTCATGTAGGCATTAGATTGGCTTGCATGTTGAATGCTATCTCGTTTCCTAAGTAGTCACTTTAACAACCATTGTGCTCGTAGAAATTTGAGGGCCAAACGGTTTAATAAATCCTTAGGAATAGAGGAAAATGAGACGTTCTTGAAAGATTCATTAAGATGCAATTTAGAATAGTTTACTTTGCTTTGAATCTTTCAATATAAATTGTTTCATTAAGGTTTGTGTTGATACTAACTTTGCACATTTCACACATGCACATATACAATCATGGATAAGAAGTAGTAGTAGAGGACAGTCATTTAAGACTTTTGAGGGACACTCGTTTAATAGAAATTAAGGACAATCATCATCACACAATGTCAAAAAGGACAAAGAGTGTTTCATGGGACATGCATCATGCAAGAAAGCAATCACTAATGTGACTATGGAAAAGGATAGTTTCAAATAATGCAAGGATAGTGAATGGGTAGTAGCCAAATGAATACATGATCATAGTCATAATGAATGCATCACAATCATCAATAGGACAGTCAAGAGCATCTAAGGACAATCCTTGCCACACCAACAAAAACAAGCAATGACAGTCTTATTAAGGGGAAAAATTCATATTTGAATGATGTGTTACTTCAATTTGTAAAGAAGGTATTTTTTAAAGGTGATTCATAAGGATGATTCATGATAATAAAGGGCAATCAGTTGTGTAGCTCGACCATATGCTCAGGTAGATAACTATTCAAGGTCACAGTCCTAAAAAAAAGATGACAGTCATCCAAGTACCAAGGTTTTAGAGTGGTTACAAGAGACATTTTTAGATGGAGAGGTAGTAATCTATAAATAAGGAGTATCATATAAGGGCAACATCAAGCAAAAGAAACATATGAGAAAGTAGCCAAGAACCAAGGGACAATCCTTTTACAAGAACATAATCATCATTTACAAAGAAAAAGACATTAATCAAGCTCATGTGAAGTAAAGAAGATAATGCATAAAGATTCTTTCAAGGCCTATAAATTGTTATATCACAGTCTTAAGGGCAGCCACATATACCTTAGATTGATGATGAGGACGAAAAGAAGATGAGTAATAACATCCTCGAGGGAAAAATGGTGATGATCATCAATTACTTTAGAGAATAGAATGCCACTTATATTGTCAAGGAGGTTCATGTCACAAAGGTGTTGAGGCAAAGATTTGAGGAAGGTGTAGATGATTTCTATGCAAAATGATTATAAGGGAAAATATCATATTTTGTGTGAACATGACAAAAGAATAGTTCAGTGGCAATAGTTCTAGTATTTCATCAATTCTGAGATGAACTATGGCATAGAGGCTCGGCTGACAAAGACATTAGAGAAGCTTGATATATTACTACTTGGAGTTTATCAAAAGTTTAATCTTGAGAGTTACATTATGGTGCTTGATACACATGCATTGTAAGATGTCACCTTGGTTGCAAAGGTTATGGTTTAAGCTACAACTCATGTTGCAGTTTGTGAAGAAGATCATCTAAATCCTACTTGTCATGAGAAGATGTTAAGGGTAGTACTATGAGACATGGACTAACTGCCTCTTGTGGATCCGTTAACTCTGGTGGTTGTATTAGGCATTAACAAGTTGATCTTTTGGTGCAACGACAACCACCGTGGGGCCAACAATTGGTATCAGAGCCAAAGGTTTTGGGTTTGAATCCCCTCGGCTTGCACTGAGGGGGAGATTGTTGTCGAATAGTCAGCACTCCCTCGGGATTCATGACATGGACTAACCACCTCCCATGGATTCGTTAACTCTGACAGTTGTATCGGGCATTAACAGGTTGATCTTTTGGTGCAATGGCAACCACCAATGTAACAAATAATTATTTTGATAGTTGTCTATTTTTGCACCTTTAGGAAAAAAAACATATGCTTTTGTAGGTTGAAATTTATGTAGTATTTCAAATAGTAATTTAAGTTGTGAAAGAACATATCTTTTCCTTCAAAACTATTAAAAAACCAAACCTCCTTGCAAAACACTAATGCCTTGGCATATGAAAAATATTTGAGTTGTGTAAAGTTAAGCTAAACTATTGAGGGAGTTATGTGTTAAAATTGTAGCAGGAGTCTAAATATCATTTTGGTGCATCACCTTAGAAAGAAGTGGGTTCATTTTCAAGTTAGTCCTTACTCTTTTCCTCATCAAATCATTAGTTTAGTTAGATTAGGTGAGGTATCAAGGGAACCAACCCTCTCTGGGGGTTGATCTCCAACATCTGAGCCCACACATAGGGACATCATCCCATGTTCCACTAGTAGGCTAAGTTTTGCAATTCAACTAGGGTGAATACTTAGTCGATTATAGGACAATCATATATTTCATGGTCATCCCACTCACTACGCAATCCACAATACATTGATTGAAGCTTTCACAATAATATTTGGAGTTATACTCTTAGGACAGTGACCCTTTTTTCACCTTGTTGTTTCAGGCAATTATTTTTCATGTGTCCTTCCCTTGAGTAATATGAGAACTGTATGTTTTGTTTACCTTTGTTTATGTCTTCTTTTTCCATTATCTCCTAACAAAATGTTAATTGTTCAATTTTTAATTGCATATTTTCTAACACATCATTTTCTTTCTCTTTGTCTACTCTTCTCTAGGGTTGTACCTCTATGTGGTAGGCCAAGGTTACCACATCTAAATAATTTTTAAATATTATTCCATCCAAGGCTACCTCAATTTCTTTATCAAGTCTGGAAATAAACCATTCAACCTTTTTCTTCTCTATTAAATATTCCTCAAGTTTTTGGGAGATTTCTTTGAATCTCTTATCATAATATTTAATTAATTCTCCTTTCTTTTGTATCAAATATTGCATCTTACTGACACTCTTAGACGATACTTCTAGAGTGTCAAAGTTTTGCAAAAAATATTACTTAACGTATTCCCAGTCTTTGTTGTGTCTTGGATAGGTCTTTCTATACCAATCCAAGGCATATTTTCTCAAAGATATGACAAAGTCAAATAGCTTAGGCTTGTATTCATCAATTCCCTCCCTCTGCCAAAGGGATTATAATATGAAGATGTTCACTATGATTTTGGTAGTGTCCTTTCCAAATATTGAGAGTTTAATTGAAGGCTCCATTTTGTGTTTGACTATTTCTTTTATCACTTTGTGGTAGGATTTGATCAATTTCTTCTTTCTTAGTGCTTCTTATTATCATAGGCTTGTTTTCTCTACCTTTTATCCCTTGCTAACTTAGTGTATTATTTTCCTAAGATTTCTTCACAATTTTCTATAAACTGCTCTTTTTGGATCTTACTTTCCTCTTGTGATGTCTCTTAGATTGAAATTCTCATAGCTTTATACGACATAGGGGATGGGTCTTGGATTGAGGATTGTGCCTCTTCATATCGGCGCTCGTGTTTGGTGATATATTTTTATTAGTTAGTGACATCTTATTTGTTATCATTTACAAATATTTTTCAAAACTAAACATGGCTTCTTTTTTCTATTTTTGAATTTTCTCATGCTCCTATTGATTGATTGTTCCAAATACTCCTCTCTAAAAGATAATATTTTCTTCAAGGTGTCTAGGAATTCTAGAAATCTTCCATCCAAGTTGATTGTGATGTTAGATAAATTTGGTTTCATTAGTGAAATTTTAGTTAAGTGTGTTAGTGTTGAAGCCTCTTTTCTTCCATAACCATCTACTAATAACTTCCTTAATTCCCCATATTCTTCTATACTTCTTTCAAAATTTGATAAAAAAAATTATTCCTTCTTCTATACAAGAGGTGACTATTTTTGGAGTCTTCCACTCTTCTTCTATAATTACTTTTCATTTCTTCTTTTCAACAATATCCATATTTGTGTGCTTAACAACACCCACAATGGCACACCCAAAAAAACCACTATGCAGAGGCAACAACAGCCTATCATGGCCTATTATTGGCTAAAGAAGTAGGATTTTCTAAACTTTGGATAGAAGGGGATTCCCTTAACATTATAAAGTGTCTTTTGAAGAGTAATATGTCATCATGGTCTATAGCCCATCTGATTAATGATGTTATCTCTATCATTAATACTTTTGATGAGGTGAGAATTACTCATGTTTTTAGGGAGGCTAACTCGTTGGCTGATGGGTTAGCTAATTTAGGAATGACGACTCATATTAATTGGAATGCTTATGATTCCTTGCCACTTAATTTTCATAACATGTCTAATTATGACCAGTTGTCATGTCAAGGAAGCAGTTAAGAAAGGAGAAAGGTTATTTTACTTCTTCCTTGGTTGGTTTTTGCACGTTGAGTTCAGTGCTTGCTCTTATAATTATTGCTTTTTAGATGTTCATGAGATTATGGGATGGGAGCTAAGGTATGGTAGTACTTGGTTTGTTAGGCTCACATGTTTTGTGGGTATTTTTTGCTTTTCCTTAAGGTTTGTTCACCTAATCTTGCCTGTGCAAAAGATCACAGAGCAGGTTGAGTGTAGCTTGTTGTATGCCGCCATGGGAGGTGCCCATTGCAAAGTGGAGCCAAGCTTTTCTGAAGAGTTTAGTGGTAATAAACCTATTTGGGAGCATTTGGAGAAGGGTGGAGTTTGCCCCTATTTGTTGAAGCTCCATGGTTCTAACCTTGAGGTGATGAAGGCTTTTTTTAGTGGTTGGAATAATAGGGTTTTGCGCTTACCAAGACGCAGAATTCAACATTAATGAGGACTTCATCACCGAGGTTATTGGTCTTCCTTCCAAGGGCATGAAATTTTACAAAGATCGAGTTGTGGCCAAGACGACCTTAGCCAATTTCTTCAAAGGCTCAAAGAAGCAAAAGCTTAAGTTTATCAGAAGTGGTAGGTATGCCCGTAAATATATTAAGCCACTTTGGAGGGACATTGCTTTGGCTATTATGCAATTTTTCACTCTGGAGGGTAGATATTCTATTATCTATGGCTATCACTTAATGTTATTGAATCACTTCCACCATAACTCTAAGGTTTCATTTCCTTTTTACCTCCTCCTTTCAATGGAAACTAGTATCGAGGATCATAGGAAGAACCCTAGGAAGGCTATTCTTCATGAAGGCCTTATGAATCTCATTTTTTATCACATTAAGATGAAGGTGTTACCGACTACTCCTAAGACCCCAACTCATAAAAAGGGTGGAAAAAATACTAGGTATGATATTAGTGAGTTGGGAGATGAGTGGGAAGGGGATTTTGAAGAAGAAGATTCTGATTATGAGGAACCATCGGAGGACGAGGGTGAGTGTTGATTTTGAGGACTCTAAATCTTGGTCTAAGGGTTATGAAACTAATAATGAAATGAAGGAAGTTGTGGTGCCTTTGGTGAGAAAGAATGCGAAGGGGAAGAAAAGATGCCCCAAGAAAGGGAAGCATGTTGTCAAGTAGGTTGTGGATGATTTAGTGGAGAATTCCCCTGTTCTTGATGTTAAAGATGTCCTGGGTGATGGCTTTGAGGGTAACGAGCAACCAATGGTGGATATTGGGTAGGAGAATGAGGGTATTGTGTGTTCCAATGTGGTTAGGACCAGCCAGGTTGAACTTGAATCATGTTGGTGTTGAGTAGGTTAAGCAGTGTGATGTTAAGGCAGAGCGGCTTGAAATTCTAGCTAACTTGGCGGACATGCCTGATAAGCACCATGTGAAAGTGGAGGTTATAGAAGTTGAGGATCCCCTACTAAGGAGGATTTAGAGGGTAGAGAGGGGGTTCATGAGGAACCTGTTGAGAATGTTGATTCTCCTGCTATGCAACTGGTCAATTGGGAAGATATTAATATGGATCTGTTCTGTAGAATGGCGGAGGACGAAACTCGTAATTTGCTTTGTCTTGTGAAGTGGTTTTTCTCGAAAGTGAAGGAGCTCAACTTGAAGCTTAAAAAATGGCAAGACATTTGTGTGGCGTTAGTGAATTGCAATCAAAAGGAATGGTTTGTTAAAGCTAAGGTCAAGACTATGAATGTTATTCTTGATAGATTAGTTGTTGATGTTGATAGACTTGGTAAAAGTCATGAGGAAAGGTTAACCTCCTTGGAAATTTTTGTTCAAAAGATTAATGAGAGGTTTGTGAATATGGAGGAAAGAATTAGTAAGATTAGCAATGATTTGTAGACTTTTGGTTGAGTTAGCAACCAGTCTTTGAAATCTAGTGCTAAGGGTCTCTCAATTTTAAATGATAAAGCTATTAAGTGGATTGGTAAGTCTCTAGATCTGGGAGATCATGAGAAGGCCATTGATCAAGTTAACCGCATGAATTTGGAGGAGAAAATTGAGGATAATGGCCCCAATGTGGAGAAGAATTTGGAGGCTGGCCCTTGCCCGAGAACGAGGAGCAAGACTAAGAAAAGGGCAGCCATTTCGTTTGAGGATCTTCAGAATGTGGTCGAGATGCACGAGGGGGTCATTGTTGAAAATATGGTCTCGGCCAATGTTCTTAACAAAATACTATAGTTTTTTGCTGTTGTTTTTGGTTATTCAGCCTTGTTGTTGATGTTTTGCTATAGGATTGCTGACGGGTTCCCTAGCTTTATCTTTTGTCAGCATTTTGTTTTTTGTGGGTTGCAGGTCTTAATGTTTCTATCTTCTTAGCAACTTCTCTCCATTGTAAAGAGTTTTGGGGCCCCTTCAAAACCTTTTTTTCCCAATCAAAAACACCCACAATGACACACTTGTTAGCGGTGTCTTTCCTCTCTTTCAATATTTTCTTTTTTTTATCTCTTTTGTTGTATTTTGGCTTACCGTGTTTGCTTTTCTTGCCAACTCAATCTCTTCTCTAATTTCTCTAGTTTTCTTATTATCTCCTTTTTCCATGGATTTTTGTAATTTGGTGTTGCATTACTCCTTTATTCTACCCCATGATAGTTATTTTGTATTTATTTTGATCGATCAGATCTTTTTAAGGGTTCCTTTCAGAGAATCCCCCTTTCCATTCTCCATCCCCTGGATTCCTAACCCCCTCTCACAAGGTTGATACCAAGGGGATATCATTGACAGTTATAAGAATTTTTTTATCTTTCTTTCTACTATTTGATCTAAGTTAAAATTTTATTTTTTGATTTCCTTTGTATTACCTCACTAGGGTCCCAACAATGAAACTAATATTAGAAAAGAAGTTGGGGATCAAAAACTAGAGTTTTGTGTAACGAGTATTCTATTTAATTTGTATTTATACCCCATACTCAATATTAAGAGGGACAAGAAGTTGGTATCTAATGTGGAATTATACAAGATAACAAATAAATCTTGAACATAAGTTAGATTACATTCATGACACTGTATATAATCTTTTAGTATTGACTTTCATATATTAATATATACTAGATATTACATTCTCATAATTCTATAGGATGTCTTATACATTATCTTCCTCTATTCTTTCTATCCATTCCCTTAAATACATTCCTTCATATATCACCCTATATCTATCTCTCATATTGTTACATTTTATTTTATCTTATACATATATTTTCCTAGCGGGAAAATATATCATACTTTTTTGGGTTCTATCATACTTTTTTGGGTTGACTTGTCAGTAAGGAGCTACATAACCTATCTATGGTGGTTTGTAGTAAGTTATTTTTCTCTATATTTTGTTGGTTCCCCTGACAACATTGCTTGTGACTTTTGCTATCAAGTTTTCCTTTCAGTTAGGTTACACTAAACTTGAAAAAGTTCTTCATTAAAGCATTTAATGTTGTTATTTCAAGTTCAACCCAATTGGGTTTAGAATTAGATTATTATAAATTTTTCTATTATATACTAGATGCAATAGTACTCCATTATTTGATACTTCAATAAGGAAAGATATAAACCTTAATCGGTTTCTTCTGATAAGTAACTATCTTGCAATATCCTCTTTTCCTTACTTCATGATCATCATTAATAAAATCTATCCATAAGTCCTCTAGGTGAAGAAAATGTTTGAATTCCAAGGCCAACAACTTCATTTTTTTAAATGGATCAAAATCAAGACTTATGGCATATGGGTAGATATTGTGCAATTGAAGCTTTATAGTCAATTATTTGGCACAAGGAAATGAAGAACATGAATATAGTCTAATCATGATGAGAAACTATAACCTATCCATGCTTTGATTTTAACAGCTTGTGTGTTTCACATAGCTATCTAGTTAGAAATCCCACAATAGTGGTTTACAATTTTTGGCCAAACTGGACACTGAAATATATATTTTTAACTAAATCTTCACTTTTGGGCACCTATAGCAGCTAAACCATGAGGAATTTGAAGATGATGCAAACTACAGTTTCGTGAAATTTTTTCTATAGATTCTAAATATATTTTTTTCAAAATTTTTGGAATCAAATTGCACTTCTTTTTCCATCTCCCTCAAAACTAGTTTTTTTAAAACAACATTTTTAAAAGTGGCTCATCAGTATAATGCATAAATTTTTTTCCATGAAGGATAAAATTATAATTCTTTTTGAATTTAGATTTGCAACTCTCGATATCTAGTGCTTCCACTTGGTTAGATAGTTTTTATTGAATATTTTTTTTTAATCAAGTTTCAATTCAAACCAATTATAATTGCATAAGCGACCATATAAATGTAACTTTTTTTGTATGTATCGAAATTCAATTTTTTTAATTTGTTAGATCAAGGACTTCAATATCTAGTGCACTAATATTTTTAATTTTTTTAATAATCTGCTATTTTTCTACATGCAAACAAAGAGCTTGATTTTAGGTGAAAAACCTACATTCACAAGAAATAAAAAATAAATATAATAATTAAATTAAATTTATTTAAAATTATACTTTTGGGAAGCTTATAATAAGGACTACATACTTGCAAAAAATAAATTTTAAATGAATTCATTTGATCCCCCAAAAGGTAAATCAAAAGTGGTTTTTTATCAGCATTTTGATAGGTGTAAAGGAGACTTGTTATAGGTATGGTTTAAAACTAGCGGGGTTCTATCCAAGGATTTGATTTAAGGTAGTTTGATCAAACCTCTTCAATTGAAATTCTTTAAATGGAACTTTTTCAAGGCTTAAATCATTATATTTTCTAAAAATATGTGATTTTAGCAAAATCAGCTCCTCGAATGTAAAGCTCTGTGGTGCTTTTGACTATTTTGTTTCTCGAGCATTTTGATAACTTATAAGGAACCATTGTAAATACTTCCACTTGAATATGAGAGAACTTAGAAAACTAGACATACTGGCTGTCCTAATTACTTACTACCAAGTCATCGCCTCCAAATATTATCTTTTTCTTTTATCTCCTAATAGGCTTACTATGCACATGGAGAAGGCATCATTCACTATTTTATAATGGATCATAGACCACTTCAATTTTAATTGGGAGTAATTTTTATATACATAAATTTTTTAAGATATGAACCTGTTTAACCTCTTCCGTTTAGTCCTAGAAATGTGGCTCTTGTAGAAAATGAGTAGATTAAGTAAGAGGTCATGTAGAATATCCTTGTTTATTTTACCTTAGTCAATTTTTCATGTAAGTTATTATTGATGAGTTCTACCATGTGAATAATGGTTTCTCCATTCAAGATAGTGGTAATATAAGAATACATACATGTTATACAAGTAGATGTATGAAACCCCATTAATATGCTCATTAAAGTGGCCAAATCTCTAATTTCTTTTTGAAGGTAACTTCTAAACAATGTTTTTAAAATTTTGTTTACCATATCACAATAATTTTCTACCCATTTTGAATTCATCCTCTTTCTAGAAGTTTCAAAATTCTCATTAAAATCATCTTCAACATCTTTCACCTTTATTGTTCTAGAATTCTCAAATAAAGGAATGTGAAAATTTTCAATGATGGAATTTGTAGTTATGTCTACTAAGATTATCCCTTATTTAATTACCATTCTTATTTTTGGGTCATAGTGTTTGGCACACTCCATGACTAGTTCAAGACTCTATAAAATGGTAGGAAAATGATTAACTTTATCAATTCTATTCTTCACTATTTTCCTTGGTCTACTAGTTACATCTACACAAGCCATCCTTTGTCTAAACTTATCCATGGTTACATGATTTATATATATGTGCCCATATTGAATTAATCTTTGAGGTAAGGGTTAACCCCTTAAATTCATACTTCACATGTTTATCTTGGGAAGTTATCAACATGTATAGAGAAAGAAAATAATATATTACTATTGAGTTACTATATCCAACTTATGTCCAATAATTTCATTTTATTTGACCTTGCAAGAAATTTTTGTGTATCAATATATTTAGGGTTTTAAAACATATCTAATGAGTTTCATTAAACTTGTAGGAAATTGATCCAAATTTTGATGTGGGAAATATGTTAGTAAGGTCTTACTTTATTTGCATGGATAGAAATATTCCACATTACCTTCATGTTTGGTAATTTTGGATGATTGTAGGTATTACTACTATAATCAAAATGTTTACATCTAACACCATTTTCCATTATTTTTATAAAATTAAGTTTTAAAATAATGCAAGAATTAGCATAGAATCTGAATGTAGATATGAAGAGTAGACTGGGATGTAGGATTTATTCTTTTAGATATCCTATTAAGTTACAAGGTTGTGGATATTAGTATTGGATGTGAAATTTCATGAGGTAAATGTGTTGGATTTAGTATCTACTACAAACTCTACATATCTCAATTTGATATTTCAAAATGATGTAAAAATTTCTACCAAATCCATGTGTGGATATAGATATGGATGTTCAAATGTCCTTATCTGACATCTTGTTCTACATTTATTTTTTACAACTTGTTCCTTTATCACTTCTAAAATTCATTAATGTCTTGGATTTTTGTGGGAAATATGTTAGGAAGTAGATAATTGTATATTTTTTCAAATATCCACATCCATTTAGATAAACCACAAGTTCTTTATTTAGATATTTGTAGAGACTTGACCTAAAAGAGAATGTTTCAACTATTAAGAATTAAACAAAACCTTTTTAAAATTTATATTTTTTTCCATTATTAGGGCATTATTTAAGGTAATTTACCATAGTCTTCAAATGATTGTTTATCAAAGTCTTGATTTAAACTAGGGTTTTCATTGATTATTTTCCCTAACTTTATATTTAATATTTTTAACCTAGTTTTTGTGAATGACTAAATATCTCCTTTAAAAATATTTCCATTTGATTTCCCAAAGTAAATCAAATTGATTCAAAACCAAAAACCTAATCTTTTAAATAATTAATTTTGATTTCTTCAAATAATAGTGAATTAAGAGCACCTATATTTTTATTTATGAGTTTAATTTGAGATTCAAAAGATAATTGCAACACCTTGAAAACATTTCTATATGTTTCTCCTTCAATCATCTTCTTCTTCACTTTTCTTCAGAGTGCTTCTTTTTTTCTAGTTAAATGATGAATTCATTGGTTCTTGGCTCCTTCGACTCTTGAGGTAGTACAAATCTTACAACTTAATTTTAAATGATCATAAAGTATATATTTAATCAATAAAATTTAAATTATACTCCAAGTTCAATGACAATTCATTTGCTAATTAAATTTATAGAGTAGTAGTATGCAACATTAATGCTCAAGTAGGAAATTTTTTGAATGCCCTTTGTGACTTTTGTAAAGTTTAGAATTGAATATGGATGTGGATGCTTAGTATTCAAAAAATCCATATTCCACACCCTTCTTTGCATGAAAATTATACAGCTTCCTTTATTATGACTCACCTTTGCAAGAAATGCTTTTCTATCTAGATAATGGATGTAATGTTGTGACTAATATCTAGTTTGGTTGGGTATTGTATTTTCACAAACTTCCATCTTCATTTTTATTACTTTTTTTCATCTATAGGAAGTTAAGGGTGGTGGGATATTATAAAGGGGTGTAAATCCCCCTAATACAAGATTAGTTTTTTGCAAACCATCATCCTCATAATTTCCTTAATCTTTGAGTGGTTTGCAAGAAGAATGTAGACATCAAGATGTTTAAACAAAACAAGAATATGTTTGCTAGTGGATTTAAAGTTTACACATTAGTTCTATCCTTCTAAAAAAACAATTTCAGAGTCTTCAAGGGAAATTAAAGGCACATTGATTACTTCACTAAGGTATGATGAACTCTTATAGTATTAGTAGCCTAGAATGATAAACACAAGCACCATTTTTGAATATTTATAGAATTGAGAAATGTTTACACGAAATTAAGCCTAAAAGCTAAAAAAAAAGAGGGGCCCTAATTTTTCCAAAAGAAAATGGGGTGTGTTGCGAGAGGAACAACAAATACCTAAGAGAACAAATGATGTCTATTTTGCTTATTTTTATGCAAGCATTGAATTGAATTATTCTTCTTCCAAGACCATTACAATGGAATGGAGAGGGAATTTCCTTTCAGAAAAATAAGACTATGTGCTCTCCCAACCCTTGCATAACATACTCTAAAGTGGTTGATTGGGCCTTACACTTTAGAGTAGTTTTGTTCCTACTCAAGATTTCATTTACCTTCACTACGATAGCCCTCCTATTGTTGATCCCTATTATGATCAAGCTCTCATCTAGAAAGTCATAAAGCTTCTCAATTGATGATTTCACTTGAAAGACATTAGGAGCTACTGAGAGGATGACTCCATCTACTTTAGAGGCAATAAATTTTAGATTGGACTTAAGCTAAAAAATAGTCCTTGCAATCATTTTCCAATATTATAATGTTTAATTTTTTAACCAAGGGCATAACTTCAAGTGGTTTCCTTATTTGTATTTGTTGTGCATTGACATTCACTAATCTAGTTAACCACTTATGCAATTGTGTGGTCTCCACTACTCTTTCCTACACTAACTTATATATTCTACAACCTCTAGTAGTGTCCTAAGGCGAGTAGAGTCTTATCCAACTCAAATTATGCCACATTATACCTAGCTTTCTCTCCTTACATTCTCTCAACTAGGATCCAAACCTTCAACACCTTATTCAAATTTTGTAGTTTAATGTCTTGTACCTTTAATAACCCAAACTAACTAAATAAAATAAATATTAAAAAATTGTATTTTAATTTAACTTCTTAATCTCATTCAATAATTTTAAATAACATTAAAGTTAGACTAAAATCAGTACAATATCAAATAATATTAAAGCTAAGAATGAGGTTAATAAAACATTAGTCAAATTATTGACAAATATTTCCAAAACTAAGCAATTGGTGGTCCTTTTAATCATAATAAAATTAAACACGAAAAAATATATGTAATGAAATTATACGAAAACTAGGAAAATAAATCCAATTTCACACATAGTTGTACAATTGATCAAAATAGCATCAATATACAAATTTCACCATTACAATTATTTTTCTTTCAATATTCTTAAACTTTATTTAATATGTTTTATAATATTTTAATAATTCAACTTTGAATTGTTAATATATTTTAGTAAGATATCTAAAATACACATATCTAAAAAAATGCTAACAAATATAATCTTAAATTATTTTATTCCAATTTAGATCTATTTAAAGGGATTACTTTATTTTTATTTATCTAAATGTTATTTTATTTTATTTTACTTAGTAAAGAATAAAAAAAAAATTCAAATAACTTATGTAATGTTAAATGCCCATTTAATATATAATAGATGGGCTAGTAGCCAACACAATGCCCATAATTAATTTATAATTTTTTTAATAATTAAAAAGTTAAACACACTTTTTTTATGAATTTTATTTTTCTTAAATGTATTTTAAATTGATTATCATATATTACCAAATATACAATCATATAAAAAAACAAGTTGAAGATAAAAAAATAGATTACAGGTAAATAATATAGAAGATAATGAAATACATATACAATACCTTCATCTAAAACCCTTCTTTTTCCTTAGATAAAGCTTAAGTAAAGTTCACCTTAGTTCCACTTAATTTGTTCCTTTGATGTGTTGATGGAGGAATGTGGTTGATTATACACCTAGTAGCATGATGACATGATCGATATAACGAGAGATCAAATGGATAGCATGAGGATATGATTAAGATAAATAGATAGAAAATGTAACAACATATAAGGTTATGATGATAGAAGATTCAATAGAAAACACAATAACATAACCATAGGATGAGAAAAGATTCAAATGAGATGAGAGACTTCTCTTTTATATAATTTCCAAGAGGAAAATCAAGGACAAGGATTAGGATTAGGATTAAAATTTAGTCATGTGACAAGGGTCACATGAGAGATAAGGGCTAGATTTAATATTTGATTAGGGAAACATCCTATATGAATGACCAAGATTTGAAGATTTAGTATGAAATGGATGGATGAGCTGCAAAATTAGTTTGACTTTTGTGACTAGTGTTTAGGTTCAATGAATTTAGATAAGGTTTTAGTTAGTCACCTTGACTCTCAATAATTAATTAAATAATAATAAAATTATTTAATTGATTATTAGAGAAAGGCGATGTGGAAGGATAGATTAATTAAATAAATAAAAAATATTTATTTAATTAAAATGAGAGATAAAAGTGAAGGATACATTAATTAAATAAATAGTAAATATGTACTTAGAAACTAGACTAATACTAGCCCCTTTCAAGCAACAAGACTAGAAACTAACTATTGGAAGACTAAGAGTCGCAACTTAGAAATCCCATTATTTAGAAACCACCTCCACACTAAAAGCCAACTATGGTAGACCAGAGTCACAACTTATAATTCCATATTAATAAATCCCTTTGAGATTTGAACTTGGGTCTCCACAATAAGAACTCATTGTTTTAACTAATTAAGCTCAACCCCTTGAACAATGCATGTAACCTTTAAAAAAAAAGCCTTTCAAATATAAACTTTCATAAAAAATCATAAAATTTTGTGCACAATTTTACAATTTTTTATTTTTTAAGAAACCTATAACATTGTCTTTCATGTCATTCCTATTTTTCTCACATAACAATTAGAAATATTGACCAATCAACATAAGAATTAAGAAATATTAGCTATTAATATTTTTTTTTTGAATTTTATCTGTTAAAAGAAATATTAATTAGTTGGTAAAAAAAAATCCATACAATTTTTTTATAAAAATAAAAATTTGTTTTACATAAAAATACTATGATATAATTGGCAAATACATTTGATAAGAACCAAGAAAATAACTCTAATTGCGATAATATACTTTTTGACACCCATTGTTATCTTGAAGTATTTACGAAAGATGTCTTGTGACCAACGCTTCGTTTACTCTACACGGCCTTTAGGGTTTTAAGCTAACGTAAATAAACCTCGTAATATATACTGAGCTTACCCTTATTATTTTGTCACTGATTCTCAGTCTCTTGTGAAGAAGCTGCCCATTTTTATACAGAAAGCAATATGCCTTCCGTATCAGCGCCTACAGAAGTGGAGGAGGAAATCCTCGCTGCCCAGTTGAAGGAACAGAAGATTCAGGTAGCAAAATAGACCTACTCGTTTTCTGTTTAGGTTTTCTGAATACCCACTTCAAAAACGTACCTCCTTTTCTTTTGTTAGGTTTTCTGAATAACCATTTAAAAACTTATATATGCTATTCTTCTGTTTAGGTTTTCTGAATACCCATTTCAAAATAAGTAAGGATTTTAGTTTTTCCCCCATCCTTTGATTAAGTTTGCTTGACACCCAGTAAAAACATGGTTAAAAAGATTATTTTAAAAGAAAAAAATGGAAACAGAAATCGCAAGTTTTATTGTATTGAATCAGGAAATTTTAGATTTGTTTGAAGGTGAATTCTGTAATCAAGCACCATGGATCTTTGGCTTAATTTCTGTAGGATGGATGCTAAATCGGATGGATCCTCTCAATAACCATATGTGACTACCAATTTCTTTTAATGATTTATTTGTAAATCGTTCAACTTTAAAAATCTCATCACCGAATAGCTTCTGTAGTTGTAAAATTTGCGAATACCTATCGATAGCTATATATATTATATTGAATTCCTAGGTTTAAAATTTTGATGAGAATTTGAAGGAAAGTGTAAACATTGAAAAATCCATTGATAGATAGTTTATACCATTAGAAACATTTTTGGATATTTTTCTTTTAAATGGTGGTGGGAGGCAGAGATTTGGCAAGCCCTATACATCGATGTTAGTTCCTGAGTTTTCCAATAGAATTTTATTGGTATTTTATTTTTTTTGTTGTTAACTAGATGTTGATTATACTGAGATATGACACAACATAGTTGGGTTGAGTGCACAGAGAAATTGTAAAAGAATCTGGATAATATACACAATTGCAATCTTTTACTGCATTCTGCAAATGTCTTTTGCTATTATTTGGAAATGACAAGCCCTAGTTAGAAAATCTGAGTGGCTATTCATCTGATCATGTGAGCTGAGAAATTAAGGTTGTATCCTTATAGAAAAGTTAATGTGACAAAATATTTTTGTTCGCTTCTTTTGAACTGTTTGAAAGTTAGGGGCTGCTTCCGGGTCATTTTTACTTTATGGTTATGGTTTAGTTGCAGCAGAACAACTTGTGTTTTAATGAATTATTTGAACAACTGAGCTAGCAGGTACATCTTTTTTTTTCCACTTTTTTGCAAGGAACATAGTTCTCTCCCTTGAGAGGCACTTAATTCATTATGACCGGATAATAACCCTGTTCTTGAGAGGATATGGGCCTACCAAGGTTTGAACCTGGGCCATCTTGGTGTTAAGCAGGTTGGTATGCATTGAGATTGAAGCAGTTTTGATACTCATTTTTCATTCTTTTTTATCTGTAGTAGTTAGTGAGGTTCAGTCTTGGACATGCCCACGGTTATCAAATTGCCTGACACTTTGCTGTAGAGAAACTCATTGAGATTGACGTAGTTCTAATTCTCAACATTTCATTGTTTTAATTCTGTAGCAGCTGGTGAAGCTCAGACTTGGACTAATGCCATGCTTATCAAGCTGTCTGCTACTTTAGTCACCAAAGCCAAGTTTTGTGATGATGCCATGGAAGTTGGTACTGTTTACTCTAAAAAGTAACTATTCCAATGGGTGTATGGATTGATATTAGTGTCATCAATAACAATATATTAGGTGCCATATTTTATTGTAGGGACATTATTCTAGAATCTATATCTATCAAATATGGTTGTTTATACCTGCACATGTGTGTTCTATGTGCATATGGTTTCTGAAGATGGCCTTGGGAATGCTCCTAAATTCCTAATGCTAGGACTCACCCCAGGTCTGCAAACAATAAAATATGAAAATCATAATAGTCTCAGCTATGTTTGCCTGGCTAGAGTGTTTTCCCTTCCCAATTGGAAGTTGACTGTAATAACCTTTAAAATATGCTCAAATAGCAGACCCAGAAATACTGACGCAGCTGTGAAGATCCTTACTAAATACACAAATAACAGAGACAGAAATACTCCAACAACAATTATATTTCTTTTTTTTCTATATATTTTTTAATAATTTCTTGTTAACATACATTCAAATGGAAATCAAGAAAACTGAAACGACTTACTGTACACTCCAGTAATTGAACTGCACACACCTAATGATTCTATTGACACTCTAAAGCTTATACTGCACCCTGAGGGTTTGTCCTCACGATGATTAAATTCCCTGCCTGAAGGATTTTATCTTCAAACCATAGCTGCTGAAATTCCATGTCCAGCCCAGGAAAGGAAAATGGTTTTTGCTTTCAATATTCAATGATGGCTTTTCTTTCTTTTCAGTGATACTATATTCTTCAACTCAGGGGATCCTAAATTAATGGCAGTGAGTTCCATAGTTGGTGTTTTCAATTGACAATCATCTTCCCACAATATGCTGGCAGTGGCAGCTAACTGACCCATCGCTACCTCTTTTTTTCTGAGAATAACTACAGGTACATACACTAATAAGATAACTGCAAATGCATTATCCTTATTTTAATTAGCTACATAACTGGTAGACCAAGCTGCCTCAACACGAAGACACAGTTGCCTTGCTTTAACTGGAAGACTCCTCATTTCTGACTGCTGACAGAGACTCAGTCAAGATTGACTTGTCTAACTACTGATGAATAATTGGCAGACCAAGCTGCCTCAACATGAAGACACCGTTTCCTTGCTCTAAGTGGAAGACTCCTTGTTTCTAACTGCTGATGGAGATTCAGTCAAGATGCACTGATCTAACTACTGAGAAATAACTGGCAGACCAAGCTGCCTCAACATGAAGACACAGTTGCATTGCTCTAACTGGAAGACTCCTCGTTTCTAACTGCTGACAGAGACTCAGTCAAGGCTCACTTGTTTAACTACTGATAAACTGCTGTGGATCAAATAAAAAAGGGGACATTATGGGTCCTACCTTGCCAAAATTGATTGCCCTCAAGCAATACAGTGCTGGATGCAACTGAATGAAACAAGCAAGCAACAATCCATGCAAGGATCAATGCAAGCAACTGACTGAGGGCCACTCCCTACACCCTGCCCTCCTTTCCTAACCTACACTTACCTCCTTTACGCAGACAGATAACTACCCTTACCTGACATGGGCAGCCAGATCTTCAACCCACGATAATGGTCAACCCAAGAAACTATGCAGAGATGGACTGACAATTGTTAACCCCTCCCAAGTAGCATCTTAGGAGGGGAGGTTCTTTGTACAGAGCATGTACTTTGTGATAGGCCTGTCCCTCAGTTTCTTTTCCTGTATGTCAATGATGGCCTTTGGAACAAATACGAGTTTCTCCCCGTCTTACAAGGGTGGCATATCAACTGATGGTGCAATGTGCTGACCAAGTGCCTTTTTGAGGCAAGACACATGGAGAACATTGTGAATCTGGCTGTTTGTTGGCAACTCCAACTCATTGACTATTTCATCAACTCTTCTCGGAATTTGTAGGGCATGTGAAAGCGAGGTTTGAGCTTTTCAGTCTCACCTCACTTGATGGAGGTCTGCCTATAAGGCTGCAAGTGTCGAAAGACCATGCCGCCAACCTCAAATGTTCTCTTAATGTGGTGTTGATCTGCATAAATTTTTTGGTGATTTTGAGCTTGTTGTGGTGATCTTTGAATGCTCATAGAATGTTTTGGCTATGTTGCTGGTACCTTGCTGCTAGTAAATACCAAATTTGTAAAAGTTATGGAATAATATACACATAGAGCCACAAAGGTTTCATATTGATAGGCATGTGGTAGGTGATGTTGTAGCATTACTCTTCAAGGTGCATCCATTTGATCTATGCTACTTGTTGGTTTGTGACATAGTTCTTCAAGTACCCTTCAACCCACTTATTTACTACTTCTATTTGCTCATTTGTTTGTGGGTGGTAATTGGTATTGGGGGTTTAGCTTAGTACTTGTCAAATGAATTAGCTCCCACTTGAGAACTTGGCTAGTCTTGTCACTAACAATACTCTTAGGTAGTCCATGCAACCTAAGAAAATCCTCGTCACTTATAGTTGGAAGGACTATGACGAAAGTTAATGGATATGTTCTCCCACTTCTGATTGGGAATGGTAAATGATTGTATTGATGTGGTAGGGAAAACATATTTTGCCTTATATTTTGTTGACAAGGTGTACACTCCTTGATGTATTTTTTATACATTATCTTAAAGGTCATTCCAAGAGAAATTTTCCTTGATTTTCCTTTATGTCTTATAGAATCCAAGATGTTTTGTCTTTGGTGTATTGTGTAAGTTTTCTCTTTCAATTTAGACTTAGGAATTAAAGGACTTTGTCTTTATACAACATAAGACCATCTACTACCTCATAACGACCATCCTTCATGCTTCCATCTAAGATGTTAGTACCAAATGTGTTTTAAGCATATTTTGCTAAGTTGTCAAATTATGTACTTCGGTAAATTTATTTGGGGGATTGGGTATGTGTGGGTATTTTTGTACAATTTAAAAAAAATAAAAAAATTTAGTATTTAAATAAACAATAAAAAATTAAAATAATAAATATAAATATAAATACAAATTATTATATTGTATATATAATATTTATTAATCATTTTGAAATGATGGTACCTATGACAACGAGAGTTTGGTTGAGGTAGTGATGCGTGAATTGTGTTCAAATCATAGTTCCACGAAGTTTCTTGACTGTGGGATGGCAAGGGAACAGTGGTGAGTTGGCTCTAAGGGGCCAGTGATGAAATACATATAGTACTTGAAAAAGTAGTTATAAAAAGATGTATAAGAATTACAAATGAAACTTTGGCAAGCTAGTTTTAAACATTTGAATTTTGAAGTGAACATCAACTTGGCATCACTCTTCTCTTGCTCTATTTCTTGCTTCTCCTCAACCCTCTTGCTCTTCATTCTCACTCTTTCACCTTACACTTGCAACTCTTATTACTCTCGCACTCACTCTAGTGGCTTCTTGTTGATTTGTTCTTGCGAGTTGAAATGAGGATAGGAAGCAATTTTATAGAGTTTGTGGGGTCCCACCCATAGGCCATTAGTGTTTGGCCTTGAACATGGAGTTCAAATAAAATTTTGATTTTAAAAAATTTGCTATTTGGTTGTTTGGTCGTAGTAGACGTTTGGGCGTCCTTTAGATGGTTGGGAGACTCTTAGGAGTCCCTTGAATGACTTGGGGATGTCTCGGCAACATCTTGGAGATAGCGGTGCTAGTGGCAAGTTGGCGATGTTGAGGGGGGGGGGGATGTACCCCCCAAGTCTTCGAGACATCCTTATCTTAGAAGTTAGAAACATAGGGTTTTTGGTGGGATGCGTTCCCATGGAACACTGGTTTAAATTATTGCAACCGGGTGGCTTGCGGTCCTTATGGGGTTATTTCTCTTTAGTTGGTCATTGTTACTAGGCAATGGAGATGGAACTAACATTGTGTCGGCAATCGAATATGAGGCAAATGGCTATAATGGGGTCATCACTGATCTACATCTCAACAAGATATTCAAAACAAAATCACCAGTTGTGTCAACTCGTGTATTTTTGTTGGATGTGGCAAGGTATAAGGTGAATACGATGATCTCTTTCTAGTTTGTCACTATTTTTCTAGACTGGGTGAAGTGAAACCCAATGTTAGAAGATTGGTGGAGATCCTCATCCGTTCCAATTGGCATTTGGGGTTGAATATGGTGGTTTATTAGGCGATAGTGGGTTATGGCTAGCCAAGCAATGTCATTATTTGGCTTGCAGTGTCTCCTTCTCTTGGGGGGTAGTGGATCCCTTTCTTGGTCAAGGCCGTTGGAGATAATATGGATAAATGCCAAGGTCAGGCTCGTGAGGGAGCAATGTTTTTGAAGAATATAATCAATGGTATCGGGCCAAATTATGTTGATTGGACCTTTGTCTTTGTGGAAAGCTCAGGATTTGGTGAAGGTATGGAAGGGGTGGGTGGAGTGAAACCAGTAGCTTAAGAGTTTCCTTGTGTTTTCAGTTATAGCTACTGAGTAGCATTTTGCATATGTTAAATTCACTATAGGAGCGGTAGTGTTCTGTTGGTTGGCATCCTAAGTATATAGGTGAAGTTGCTTAGCAACATTTAGTAAATCAAAGAAATCTCTGTGCAATCCTAAGGCGCTCTTTAATAGGTGTAGTTTTGCAAAATTTTCATAAAATTAATATATTTAGGAACGCTCTGCAAAGTTGGCTTGCTTATAAAAAAATAATAATTATGAAACCATTATATCTATTAATTTTAATAAATACAAGTTAATTGTATGTATTATGATATTTATATTTTGGGGTGGGTGGAGTGAAACCATTAGCTTAAGAGTTTCCTTGTGTTTTCAGTTATAGCTACTGAGTAGCATTTTGCATATGTTAAATTCACTATAGGAGCGGTAGTGTTCTGTTGGTTGGCATCCTAAGTATATAGGTGAAGTTGCTTAGCAACATTTAGTAAATCAAAGAAATCTCTGTGCAATCCTAAGGCGCTCTTTAATAGGTGTAGTTTTGCAAAATTTTCATAAAATTAATATATTTAGGAACGCTCTGCAAAGTTGGCTTGCTTATAAAAAAATAATAATTATGAAACCATTATATCTATTAATTTTAATAAATACAAGTTAATTGTATGTATTATGATATTTATATTTTTATGTTAGCAAACAATATATTATAAATTATAATATAAAATTATACATTATTAAAATTTAAAAGTTAAAATGATTAAAATTAAAAATAAATTATAAATTTAAACTACAAGGGTTTGAGAATTTAAATGTTTAATCTTTTTACGTTTTAAACTTTTCTTTTTGAACAAATTTGCAAATCTATGATAGTGTTGTTTTTTCTTGCAACCAATGATTTCTTTTAGCAACTCACGTCTTTTCTCGCAACCTGTGTCCCTTTTCCTTGCAACTTGCGTCTTCTTTTCTTGCAACCCATCGACATTGTGGAGAAATTGCATTTATATGCAATCGGCCATATTGTCAAATGTAAGAAAAAAACGAACCATATTTGATTTTTTAGGGATTTCAAGTTGTGCCCGATTTTGGGATGTATCGTACTTGGAGTTGGAAAGTAAACTTGGCGGTTTGGTAACTTAGATTTTTTGCCATGATAGGAACCTTCTAGTGACATGAAATGGCAAGAATAGAACCATCACCAACTACATTATTTTTATCTTTCATATATTTAATATCAAAATTGTAGGCTCGAAGTTTACTTATTCATTTTCGCTACTTGTCATTCAAGTCTTGTTGGCCCAAGAAAAAACTTCAAGTTGTTGTGCTTTTTTTTTACAACAAATCTACCACATGTAAATTTTAGGTGAACAGATTAAATGCACAGAAAATAATTCAAAATCAGAAACAATAACACAGCAGATACCCTGGGAAAACCCTCCTCTTGAGGGAGAAAAACCCAGCAACAAAGATCTCTCTTATATTTATAATATCAGTGGCAACATTTCACTTTACAATGAGGTCTAACACAAGACCAATATGCAGCACCTGGCAATATGCAATAACAGATAACAACCTGCCAATTCGTACCTGTCAATATCCGTAATTTACTGACAACAGATCTACAGAAATAGCACCTGGCAATATTCGCAATCTCTAATGGTTCACAACCTGCTATAAGGAATTCGCACTGGCATGATACTTCGCACTGAATGATCTTCAATCTGTATGATCTCCACACTGTATAATGTTCGCACTGTGTAATGTATTCGCACTTGCACTTGATGCATTTAATTCGCACTTCAGTTCTCTTGATCAATTCGCACTTAGAAGAATAAATCGGACTTGCTAGAATGTGTGTTTGATGGAGGAAGCGAACCTTGAATATATACAAGTGAGAGAGGTCGCACCTCTTCAAGTTATGAGGTCGGCCAAGATACAAAATAATTTCAATGAATATAATTTACAAAGAAGGTCGGCCCAGAATAATAATTATATTATTTACAAAGAGATGCGCCCATACTCATTTATTCTCACATATAAATAAATAGCCAATAGGCTACATTTATTTATGACTTTACTCGAGGCTGGAAGGATGAACCCGAAGCTGCTCAGTATCATT
Organism: Sequoia sempervirens; assembly: GCA_007258455.2. NCBI lineage: Eukaryota > Viridiplantae > Streptophyta > Pinopsida > Cupressales > Cupressaceae > Sequoia > Sequoia sempervirens. Next base: position 57,458 of record VDFB02110674.1, on the reverse strand, counting down.
AACACCACAAACTAGATACTTGTTGAATCTTTGCCAAAGCATGTATAATGGCAAGCATCTTTAAGATTTTGGCTTTTGAATGTTCTAGAGTGCCCTTTTTTCATTAAGATGGCTCCAACTTCCTCTCTTGAAGCATTACACTTGATAACAAAGGGTTGTGAGAAATGTGGAATGGCAAGTAGGGGAGACGTACCAGTAGCTGCCAGGGCTAACTTCGCGCATTTGTGCAGAGTGCAAAATAGGTCCGATTTCAAAAAAAAAAAAATTGGGTTTCTTTGTAAGCGAGTTACGACCTTAAAAAGAAAAAAATGGCTTATGGGTATTTAAAACGCGCCATGTGGAACCTGTAAAGCGAAAGGTGCTCAAAAAGGGTGTTTTTAAACCTCCGTCCCCTACATCTTTACCACTTCGCCACTACTTGTTCGTTAGACAACCAATAAAAACTTACAAAAATTAAAGGTGTTTTCAATAATTTTCAATGTGTTTTCAATGTGTTTTATTTTTTTGGTCAACTCCACATTCAGTAGTGAACATATATTGGTGTAATTTGTAAATTTTTATTGGCATAATTAAAACAATGTAATGACTAAAATATAAATGGTTATTGGGGGGTCAGGTAAACATGGAGTAAACAGCAATTGGATCATGGACAGCAACTGGCACATTTCCCCTACAAGGCATAGCAAATTATCTCCTCAAGCTTACTTGAAACTTCTTATGCTGCATTTGTCCAAGCAAAAGTTTCTTTCTTTGCAATATTTGTCAAGGGTGTTGCTAGATATAAAAACCCCTCAATTAACCTTCTATATTTAATTTTATTATTAGCTGAATAGTGAAAGAAAACTCCCAACTGTGTTAGTGTGGTAGGGGGTGGTCTATGTAGAATGGCTTGAATCTTTTGTTGGTCCATCTGCATACCTTGAGAACTAATGACATGGCCTAAGTACAAAATCTTCTTGATGCCAAATTCATACTTAGATTCTTTGGCAAATAGTAGATTCTCTTACAAACAGAGCTTGTTGCTCGAAAATTCCAAGGACCATATCCAAGTGCATTATATGATTCTCACACGTTCTCCTGTATATCAAAACACCACTGGAAAATAGTAATACAACTTCCTGAATTAACCACTAAATACTTGGTTCATTGCTGTTTGGAAAGTGGCTAGTGCATTGGTTAAGCCAAATAGCATGACTAGAAAGAAAGTGTCCATAATGGCATTTGAATGCCATATTATGTACACCCTCCTTGTAGACATGCATTTGATGATAGTAAGATCTTAATTCAATCTTTGAGAAGTAGATTGCCCCATGTAACTCATCAATTAGCTCATTGATCTTAGGAATGGGATGTTTAATTTTTAATTGTCTTATTGTCCAAGGCTCTATACTATATACACATCCTCATGGTGCCATCCTTTGTTTTCACAATACCATCGATGAATCAAAAAGGTCAAAACTAGATTTGATTTAGACCATTTTCAGCAATTCCCTTATGGCCTTCTTTATAGCCTCCTTATATCCTCCATGGGTGGGAGGAATGAGTGATCATGATAGACTTTGAGCTTGGTATCAACTCTATAATATGTTGCACCTCTGTTTAGTGGCAATCCTAGAAGCACATCACTAAACACCAAACAATGCTCATCTAAAAGAGTTTGGATATCAATATGATAGCTATGTTGCTTACTAGAAGATGAAGTAGTGTGCATGCCCATCATCACCAAGCAATTTGCTGCTCAAGAAACTTATCTCTTTTGGATTTTTCTTGCCATACTTTTTGCTATTATCACCAATGGTGACCCTCGGGCATACCTATAAGAGTTATTATGTCTTTTCCCTGTGACTTAAACTTCAACTCCATGGATTGGTAGTTCTGGCATCACCAAGGGGATGCAACCTTTGCACACCTGAAACCATATTTGTTTTTCCCAACCCCACAGTACAAAGATCATCACATACTCATAGTCACTTGGGTGTAGTTTTAGTTGTCATATCATATTTGTGCATGAATAGTGAATCTGTTTGGTACAATAACATTGAAACCCCCAAAATCCTCTAGAGGTCCTCAATCGTCTCTAGGTCGCTAAGCTCGTACCAATGGGAATGTGGGTGGCCCCACTATCTATCAACATAGTAATCCACTGTGTGGATAACACTCTGAACTTTGAATGGGTAAAGCTGCGAGAATGCTGCTGCTGTTCTCCAAATTGTCACTATCTTCTGTGGGTTGCTCTATGGTTTGCTATGGCTCTGATTCTTTAGACTCATTCTCCTTATGAGACGCCTTCTATGTAATGGACTTGGCCCTTACCAAGGCATCTGTGGTCATGCTCCCATAGCCCTTTGCAAGTGAAATGCTTCTTTCTCCTGAGTTCATTTCTGGTGTTGTCATACATTCTTGTTGCAAATGATCGTTGTGTAATCTTTTGTGGCTATGAGCTTGATCCACCTTTGAAAGTTTCCCTTCCAGAATCCAGTAGTGAGCTGTTTTGATTGTGATGTAAACTTGTTCCTTAGAATAGATGGCTCAAGTGTCAACGACCTCCTGATAGCTTCCTGCAATGATGGCAGTGCAAAGGCCTTAACTAGGTCCTTAAAGAGGCTCAAATAAGCCCTCAATAAAGATGAAATGATCCTCTTTTGTGAAATATCTGTTACCATGACTGCCACTTTGTGGAATTCTGCTACATACCCATCCACTGACACATGTTTCTTTATTTTGGTTAGCTCTCTAAAAAACTCTTCCTTATCCTTGTGTTCAAATGTGTCTATTTTCAAATATTTGCACAAGGCCATGTCCTTGTGTGGTGAGGCTAGGTAGCAAATTGAATTACATTCTCTTCCATCATGGGGGCTAAGTGCAGAGATTTTGTTGGTGTCATTGAATGTGGGTGCAGTTAATTCATTTACTTTATGCTGCTATTCCTTTCTCCTATAACCTTGACTGTTCCTCCAATCCCTCCTTTGCACTCCCTTTCCCACTAATTCTCAATACCTGTCAAATGGTGTAGCTGCCTTGAAATGATTGGTCTTTTTTTGGCATTCTCCAAATAATCCATCCAACTCCTATGTAGAAGATCTTTCTGCTTCCACTCATTCTTTCCTCTGTAAAAACATTTGTTTTGAGGGTTTTGGAATGGAACTTACTTGATGATGGATTGCTTGTGAACTTCCCCATCTCTGTGATATTCTGGTTCTGCAGTGGAATGGTGGGGTTCGTATCCATCTAAATCTGCAGCATTCTTGCCAATAGTTCATTTATCCTCGCCTGACTTACCACTACTACTCCTTGGCCCACCAAAAATATGTTGAACATAGTGTTGTCATTGATGTCAAAATGGTATAATAGTCATTGCTGTCAAATACATGTGAAAGTGGTATATCAGTTGTGTCAGTTGCAGTTGTTGCAGAATGTTAATGTTATCATTATTGACAAAGGTAAACAATTCCAAGTTTGGGAACAATGGAATTGGTAGTTCCTGTATGTCTAATACTTTTGTGGAAGTATGGAAATGTTTGCAGTAGTGTTATGAGTTTTGTTGCTCAGAAGCAGAATATGCACTATACTGACTGTCATTGTATTTGATACTGCAGTCTACTGCTGTTCATAATTATTTCTTGCAGTTTGGAAGTTAAGTCAGACTACACATGAAGGATCTTAGTTTCAAGTTTTAGCAGATTTGAATTATAGAGCAGTAATTTCGGAGTGACAGAGTAAAGTTTATGTTTGCTGGTTGACTATGAATGATGTCTGAATGTTTGTGCTAGAGGGAGGGAAGCATGCACCAACCGGAGGAAGTGTGTGAAGGTAAAATAGGACCAGTTAAGACCATGGAAGGAAACACATTACATTATCTTACACTTGTGGTAACGCATTTGATTTGGGACCGAGACGACTACAAGTTTCATATCATTTTGAACTAAGATTTATCCTTGGCTGACATGGCTAATTGCGGATGATGTTAAAAGGTTCTAAGCCAACATGAAATGTTGTAAACATGATGGAATGAATATGTATTGTGGATCATTTTATGAAAACAAGATAATTGAGAGAAGGTGTATGTGAAGTGTGAAAATGTATGAGTAACATGGTGTGCGAGCTGAGAGAAAAATAAGTGTCTTGAGTGAAATTGAGAGATCATCGTAGGATGTATTCGCTTGTTAATGCAGAGCAGGCTGTGTGAAAGCAGATATATATTTCTTTCTGTAATGTGAGGTTGAAGCATCTTAATCTGAGTTGGTGCTTAGCGAGTTTGTAAAGCTTGGTTTGAGGGGATTGGTGTCTCCTGTAGGTTGGTGCCTGCAATTCGGAATTCAAGGGGATTGGTGTCTCCTGTTAAGATTGCAATACTTACAGGTTGGTGCCTACGAAATTTTTGTAATCTCTATATTTTTTTTGTGACGTTGGATTTGGACAGTAATTCCAATCAGCTTTTCTCACTGTGGTTTTTCCCTTCAGGGTTTCCACATAAATCTGGTGTTCTCTTGTGTGGATGTGTGTTCATTACTTGCATTGTCATTAATTATGTTTCATAGTATTATGAATGCGGTGGTTTAAAGTTGAAAATATCACCCCAGCCCCCCTCCTCCGCCCCCCCGCCGCACCCCTTCTCAGTATTTGTGTGTCTAATAGAATAACTCAGTCATGCGATGTTGCCTCATTTAGATGCTGATTATGTTATATTGTATGCACCTTGATCTTTCTTAATCGGTCATGGGTCTTCCACTCCCATTCATTTACATAGGCAGGCAAGATTTTTGCCTTCATACCACTGTAATGACTTTACAAAATGCTCAAATAACAGACACAGAGATACTGATACTGCTGTGAAGACCCTCAGTAAATACATGAATAACAGACACAGAAATACTCCAACAACAATTTATCTATCTTTTTTATGCTTACATATATTTAATTTCTGCTGATAACATACATTCAAATGGAAACCTAGCAAACTGATACAAGTTACTGGACACTCCAGTATTCAAACTGCATACACCTGATGACTCTATCGATACTCTAGAACTAGTACCACACCTTGAGGGTGTTTGTCCTCTTGATGGTAATATCTCTACCTGAAGGATTTCATCTTCAAGCCACAGCAGCTGAAACTCCAGCCCAGGAAAAGAAAATGGATTTTGTTTCTATGCTGCCTTTACTTCCTTCCCAGCACTAAAATATTCTTAAACTCAAGCGATGCAAATTAATGGCAGTTAGTTCAATAATTGGTGCTTTTTAACTGACAATCAACTCCCCACAATGTGCTTGCAGCTAATTGACCCCTCGCTACCTCTTTTTGTTGGTAATAACTATATAGGCATGTAAAGTTATGATATAACTACAAATGCAACATCCTTATTTTAATTTAAAACTACCTACCTGGCAGACCAAGTCTATGCAATAGTCACCCTGCTCTAACCAAAAGCCTCTTCCTTTCAACTGTTGACAGGGACTTGGTCAAGACTTACCTGTCTAACTGCTGATAAACTCAGTGCTGCTTGTCAAATAAAAAAAGTGGACATTACATTGGCTTAATGCATAAGAACAAATGCAACAAGAAATAGTCATCTCAAGCTATTACTTTACAGAGGAAAAGGTAATTGGAGGCCATGGTTGTCTGTAGGCAGATGCAAAAGTGGATATTTATCTATGAGACAGATATCTGAAACTAGTAAGAAATCGAGTTACATCCAAGAGGAACAACATTTTCTCAAATCATTAATTAACTACAATTTGATTAAAATTTACGATCTGCATCAGGGAAATATTTGTGGGCTGGGAATCAAAGAATAATATCAAGACGAAATTTTTTTAGGAAAGGACATGCAAGTATTGTAAACAGTTTAGTTAATTGTATAAAATTTGGGTGTATTAGTGATTTGTGTAATTCTTGCACAATGTTGTGCTGGAGTGTGCCTCTGGAGGAGGAAATGATAATGCAGAATTTTGTTTATGTCGAAAACTGTTTCTAAATTTAGCCAGCTAAGTCAGGTTACTTATACTGCACCTTTTGCCATTCATAAATAAAGGAACCTCTTTATTTGGAAGATAGATTTCTAATGCATGACAAATAGCACTTCTTGTTTTCTCGAGCTATTGATGAATCTGCACTGTTAAGCTCTGGCATAATTAGAAAGTGTAGCTGATATTGGAAGTATTGCAAATCAATTTTGCTACATGGTCCCCATGGAATTACAGAGGAATTTATGGCCCTAGTTGGGAAGAATATTGTATGCATTATTGGCCTCAGAAATTTAATAGATCAAAAATAAATTTAATTATAAATTTATCTATTATTGAAATCATAGATCACACTCTTGATCTGTATTGATAGAGTTTGTAGCATGCTTTTCTCCATTGTAAGGAGGCCAAGATTGCAGCAGTTGTCCAGTGGTGAGTGTGCTTCAGTGCATAGTAAATAGGCAAGGATGTCAGCAATTGTCCTGTAGAGAGAGTGCTTCAACGAATAAAACAGGCAGGAATGCCAACATTAGTCCTACTGAGAATAAAATCTGGTTTGCAAATTCTTTGTAGGTTGGCATAACATTTGTTCTTTGAATCTTTTGCTTGTATGATTATTACTTGAGACGAGTAAGAAGTTGATGTCTACAAGCATTGGTAAAATGAGCATGATATGTATGTTGCTGCTACAATGGCACCTGTAAACTTTGGAATGTTCTCACAGTTTTTTTTTTTTTTTGCTTTCACTTATTTGAAGTCTGACGAGCCAATCATAGAAGATGATGAAGAGGATGAAGATGAAGATGATGATGAGGATGACAATGATGAAGAAGATGCTCAAGGTAAAAAACTAACTTTATTTGTTTGTTCTTTTAATGTTTGCTATTACAGAGTCATATTTTTATTTTAATTGGTTTACTCCACCTTGTTTATAATCTACATTGTTTATTTGTGGGTTAAAATTTTCTTGCAGGGGAGCAAGGTGCTGATGGAAAGTCGAAGCAAAGTAGGAGTGAGAAAAAGAGCCGTAAAGCTATGCTAAAGCTGGGGATGAAACCTGTTCCTGGTGTCACAAGGGTTACCATAAAGAAAAGCAAAAATGTTGGTTTACTAGAATCTATAACTAATTATTTGTTTTCAATTTAATTAATATATAGAATAGCAAACATACAAATTGGATTTAAAAAAATATAATCCTGTATTAATGTTATCTTTTTTAAATGAATGTGCAGATTTTATTTGTTATTTCAAAGCCTGATGTTTTCAAGAGTCCAGCTTCAGATACATACATAGTCTTTGGTGAGGCTAAGATTGAGGATTTAAGTTCTCAGTTGCAGACACAAGCTGCAGAGCAATTCAAAGCTCCTGATATGAGTCATTTAACGATGAAGCCAGAATCATCTAGTGCTGCCCAAGAAGAAGATGAAGAAGTTGATGACACTGGAGTTGAGCCAAAGGATATTGAGTTAGTCATGACCCAGGCAGGAGTATCAAAAGCCAAGGCTGTCAAGGCTCTCAAAGCTGCTGATGGAGATATTGTTAGTGCCATCATGGACCTGACAACCTAGAAGGAGACTTGTTGGAGTACATTTTTTTGTATTCAAATGTTCTGAATAGAAGTAGGTACTTTCCAGAGCTGAGCTGTGATTAGCAGAGTTATCTTTGAAGTAATGATTGTCGTAGAGGGATTGCTCTCAGTTGTTTGTTGCTTAGTCACTCTATGTGATGGTTTATTTTCAAAAGGAGAATTGCCTCCTTTAGGATGAATGAACTAATTAATTTGAATTAGAGCCGATCTCATGAATAGATTTGAGGTTGAAAATTTATTTTTATGATAGTTTAGAAAACCTTTTCTTTTAACCCTTCAATTAGAGGAAATACTCTCAGCTCGTCAGATTGATTGTTATAAAATATAAAATTATTAAGAATTTTTGCAGAAGCAAATGCTAGTTGAGTGCAGTCAAAGTCCACTTTGCAGGGCCACTCTGATCAGATAGAAAGAACATGAATCTGGGCGTGTTGTTTGGCCTTCTTGTATTTCCTTAAGAAATCTGTAGGCATTGAATATTTAGTTGTACTGTTCGCCGAAGTTTCAGTCTTGTTCCTTCTCAGCAGGCTGGGTTGTCTGGAGGAAAGCATAGCCTTTTTGTATACTACACACATTTCGTACCATTTCCTACATTCATGCTTAAATACCAGACCCATAATTTTCAGAGAAGGATATGTGCTTATTAATGGCCTGCATTTTCTTTCTAGCGCAGTCCATTTGTTACTGTGCTAGGAATACATTTAGCAAATGGTTCTGTTTTGCAAACATTTCCATTCAGAAGTTACCTGTTGAATGACAGCTAATCTCTGATGTGGTTATTTCTGCATACAACGATAATGACATTGAAAAGGAGATTAGCCATTTTAAAATCTATTTCTTGGCATCCTTGTATACCAACCGGCATGCTTCGGAAACCGAGTGAACATGGCCAACTACTGAAGTATTTTTGAAGTATGATGCAGTCAGTAGTTGACATGGGAATGCATTGTTTTCAGCCTTTTTCTTTGGGATGCATTCATTGTACCATCATTCTTGTATACTTACGTCTTTAATTGTTCTTTTGTTCTTGATTAAGGAATTATAAAATGGCGGGTTTGTCAGATCTTCACCTCTCATGAACTTGAAAGGTTGATTGGCCTAACTGATTTGTAATGATTTCTCTAATTCAAAATAGATTATTATAAGAATCTATCATCCATATTTATAATAAAAATCATAATTACTATCAATAATTGTTGCAAACATCATTGTTGCATAATCTTATATATATATATATATATATATATATATATATAATTAAAGACTTATAGTAATCCTTTTGTTAGTATTTATTTCCAATAAGTTCCAATCCTTACTTTACTTTTTTCATTCTGTTGGTTTTTTCTAGATTTCTAATTCATTGATCGATTGCTATATATGTATGTATGTACACACACACACACACACACACACACACACACACACACACACACTTACTTCCTAATAATATTCTTGTTGAAAACTATCTTTATAGATATATCATATTCCACTTTCTTGTTCTTTTTTTTTTTCAAATCACATTCCATTGATCCCAAATTGATGTCTTTCACAAATGATTTTGACCTCCCTTAAATACCCTCATGGTGGGGTGAATAGTCACACCCTTATTTACCATTGCATCTCTTACAAAGGATGCACCTCTTCCTTGATTGTTGTCTTAAAATCCTTTAATTATTAATGATCGTTATTTATTGCATATTACTTGTATTAGTCAGGAATCACTGCCCACTAATTAATAGGTATTGCTGCCTTATTTCCTTCACCCAGTTTTAATAGTGATGCGATCCTATTTCTTGATGGGGGCATGACAATCCGACCTTCCTGAGATTGCTTGTCCTCAATCAATTTCAACTCTAGGGTGTTCCTAAAGTTACCAAGATCCCTAATCAACCTTGTAGATTTGTATTTCTTGGACATTGCTCCTTTTAGTGATGTATTGAAAACTCTACAACTAGTGACAATTGTATTGGTTATATTTGACCCTATAGTACAATGATGTCCTTGGAGAGTAGTTAGTATACTTGCCTCAACTAGACTACCAATAATGTTACACTCCATTGTGCGTTTACCTATTTACTATTAGTATGATTGGTTAAAATATTGAATATATGAATGTGTTTGCAATTTTGATTAGAAATCATGTGCTTGTACTTTGTTTAATCGTATCATTTGGAAAGAAATGAATGATTGTTAACTTGATTAATGTTATATTGAAATAGATATGTGGAAAGGGTGTTTATTGATATTTCGATGATGATATTGTGAACATCTAACTACTATTGCAAATGTGTTGAGTTGGATGCAGATGTAGGGATCAAGCCTCCAAAAAGAGGGGAAGTATCACTCAAGAGAGGGATTTGCTCTGGAAATTCTTAACAAAGCCTAAATTGAACTCTCACACACTCACATGTAGAATAGTTAAGTCTAGTTGTTGTTTGGATAGTGGTAAGTCAATCCATAACATTGTTCATGTGTTAGATAGGATGTGATCTCATTTATGGATGTTTGAATTAGTGTTAAGTGCTTGGTTGGTGAAAGCTCTTTTCTTATATGTTCTTGATGTAATTGATTAGACATATATACATAGAACGTATATATGTGTATACATATACATGTCGATGATAAGCCCGTGTACATGAGTTAATATGTACATAAGTATACGAAGGTAGACGTACCTCTGCATATATTGGACAGATTGCTCATGGGCATGAGGGTATCAACTGGACAAATTGACATATATTATATGTGGATATATACGTCAAATGTATATGTGACTATTGATAGGTTGGTAAATATATGAGGATGATTGTATAAGTAATGTATATATATGATATATGCGTAAATACACATATTGACATATGCGTATGTATTTGACGTAATGAAACGTCCATTCACGTATATCAATACATGTATATATATGTACATATGTATATAAGTATATACATATAATAATTTTTTATGTATGATAGCATGAAAATATGCATTCAAATATTAAATGGTTTATTATTGTGATCAATATATATATATATATATATACATATGTGTGTGTGTTTGTGTTTATATTCTTTATTAAGCGCTCAAGTGAATATAACCATAGCGTTGATATGGTATAGCGCATATATGTAAGTATTAAAGCACTGTTTAAACATGTGCATATATGCACAGTTAACCTGCGCCATGTAATATGAACTCAACGTGTGAAATAGAGTATGGATCGAAGCTTATGAACAACAGTGTGTAAACACGTGCATGCTAAGTTGATATACAAGCATTTATTGAGTCGACACTTTTGCAAAGTGTTGTGAGTAAAACGTAGACCAAGTTTGATGCTTTAAACGCAAAAACCATAATTTGATTTATTCTTACAAGTGAAAGCAGTGGCCAAATTAATAGAGAATGAGTTGATTTGGTGGTGCCAAATTATTAATTTGCATGAACCAAATAGAGTTCTATAGCTACAAGTCGATTGCTATTAAATAATCATGTGCTTAATTGAATCGGTCAAGCCATTGCTGGCTCAATAAGAGATCGATCTGTTGTTCCATTTGCTGAGTAATTGCTTAAATCACTGCCACCTTCTTGAAAGAGCTGAATCGAATTCCATTGTTGAGAGGTGTCAACTTGTTTAGCTAACATGAGGCATTCTTTTCTTATATTTTTGTATAAATAGGTGAGCTATTCCTCTCATTTGGATGCCATTCATGCTTGCTTATTGCAGTTTTGATATCTAAGCTATTCATTTTGAGAGTTGAGAGTATTTGTGAGGATAGAGTAAGAGAGGTATTGTGAGTTACTATTGGGAGAATTGGAGTATTAAGAGAAGCTTGGAAAGCTAATTCTGGAAGGAACGAAGTAGTGAATTGGTAGATCAATTGGGAATAAGGAATTTATAGGCATGTGGTCTATTCTTTTATGTTTTGCTATTTGAAGATTGAATGTTATTGTTGTTTTGCATAAGAATCATAGATTTTCTAATATAGGGAAAGATTGCCATTTATTTCTTGAAGTAAAGAGTCTATTTTGTCATTGTGATTGCAAGATGTTGTTTGTACATACTCCATATTAAGGAGTGATTGCATACTCTAGTATTTAATACTAGGAAACGAATAAGCAGTATTAGCTATGAAGTCATTTGTTGCAATTAGTTTGTGGAACCAAATTAGAAGTAGAACATGGGTTACTCATGAAAGTAGACAACCCTATGATGAGGTTAGTTCATGTATAGAAATGTACTTAAAGGGTATGTTATAAACATAAGGGGAATATGTTGTTCTTGTGGTTAAAGATTACCTCATGAAGGGATTACCTATGCATAGTGTACAAATGATCTTGAGACAAATCAAACTAGGGAAGTGTATGTGATATAGGATGACTTTTTATATGAAACTTTGGCCAAAGTAGTGTAATGTGCCACTAGTTATGCTGTCAATTTCACTGTGTACCTTTTATGCATACTAGTCCATGATTGACATACAAGATAGGATGTATTCAAGTTCTAGTCATGTAGGGCACAACACTGAGTTCAAATAGGCTAAAGTTACGAGGTTATCAAACCAACTCCTTTGTCAAAGGGGAGGGCCATCTTGCCACATGTGGCAGATGTGTGGGGGACCGCATAAGAGTCAGTGTATGGCGGAAAAGCGCTTGAGTGATGCTTCTCCTCCACAATTAGCAACCAAGGTTTGAGGGAATCTTATCGGATCAATGTACATCTATTGTTGATATTGCTGAAGGAAGCTTTGAGAAGCTATGCATCTTTCATTTGTAATCTATCTTGGAAGCATGTAAATATCATTGATATGAATGGAAACAATGTTTGGAAATATTGTTGTGTTGTTAATGCTTATTAAATCTCTCTTTAAAAGATTTTTTTTTATTGCATTGGGAAATTAACCTAGTTTGTTCACTTGAAAGGTAAAATTTAGAGAATTTATCTTTGTTGAACAATTGGCATGTTACAAATAAGGATACCATCCTCTAAAGTATGAGGAAAATTTATTGTCCAATATTCTTCTGGCTCATGTATTACCATTTCCCAATAACTCTCAACAATAAGACTTGTTATTCAAGACAAGTTTCTCTCATTTCATTAGCACAAGGATTCAAAGCAATGAATACAAACTCTTGATTACCCTTGTTGCATTTTGTGTGAACATTCAACAAAGTTTTGAGGAAAGTTTGTTTCTAATGAGGATGTAAAATAGTTTATAGGGTTTTTTTAACACTAATTATAGACTCATAGGTAATTAATGACATGTTATAACCTTCTAGGTATATATTTCTTAGATAATACTCAAGTAAAAAGTTATTGGATTGATCAAGTCCAATAAAATGAAAGATGTACAAAGTCTTAGAATTCATAGTAAACAATTATCGCCCACAAACATTTCATAGGGGGACTTAAATTCATAGGTTTACACTAACATCCAATTCTTGTCCAACTTCCAAATCAATTGGAGGTTGTCACTCCTCTTGTAAAAATTTGACATACCCCCATGTCTTGACTCTAAGATAATTTTCTTATCTTAGGAGGATATTGTTTTACCTGATTCATTTAAACAATATATATATACATATATACATCATATTTATTATTTTCAAAGATAATAGAAATCAATTTAATTTAATGATTTAAGAGGATCATTAACAATAGGGGTCTTATTTTCCATAATTTCACTTTCCTATCAACTTAGATTTAAGTCTCACCAACATGACACTTGAACTAACCTGACGAGGTTTCCAAATAACCTAAGTGAGTGTGTGTGTGTCAACTTAGATAGCAATACCAAATGATCCATATACCAACTCCTCTCCTAGGCGATACTCTCCCTTCCCCTTTGGAGGACTTGAACTTCCATGCATTCAACTTAGAGCAACATTTATGTAGTTAGCTAATTACATATAAAACATAATCTCAATATTGTTTAAGCATCATATAATCATTTTAAAGAAAATTCAACACATCGCATTTACATATATTTAATGCAACCATTAAATACCATAATGGCATCATCATGCATTAAAATTGTATTTAAAATCGGTAAATCAACAATGGGGTGTAATAGGTAGGAGCATTTGATTGATAGGCTTCTACTTAATATAATTAGGTCACAAATCCCTTAGCTCCCTTCTTAGGAAACTTTTTCATTTGATGAGAAATTATCATTTGTAGTGACTTTTCACACATCCCTCTTAGCTCCATTATCTTTCTTTTTGATTGAAATCTAATGAATAGCTCCTGGAAGTTCATCTTAATTATTCCCAAAGTGGTAAGCCATTGTACTCCAAAACAATATTTGTTACCCATGGAGATAACAAACATTGGGCTATCAAGATGATAATATCCCATGCATAATTTAATACCATGAAATTTCTCAGAATAACTAATAGTACCACCATCTACAATCAAAACTTGAAACTCTGGAGCTAGATATATAAACCGTTTAGACAAGTAGTCAACTTTTTGTTAATAAAGTTATGAGTACTACCCGAGTCAATCAACATTGTTACTCCCTCCTTTAAGAAACCCACTACCTTGAGAGTTTGTGGGACACTAAAACTTGAGAGTGCATGTCAAGAATGGTTGGTTGAGAATAACATGATTCCTCATCGGATTCCCTATCACCCTCTAATATTGGTTCCTTCTCTTCTTCCTTACTCAGACCTATAGAATAATTTATTTTCACTACATTTATGGCCTTTGCTATATTTGCTATCACAATTGAAACACAACTCTTTTTCTTTCTCTCCTCAATTTTTGTGGAGTCAACCTAGTAGGTTGAGGCAATTTTTGTGCAGGAGAACTCCTTTCTCTTATGTTTATGATCCCTTGTCACTTATTAACCAAACACTTCTCAACTTATCTTGCCATAAGCATCACTTGTGACAAGGATCATGGTTGGAACAAACATATCTCATATTTTGTGTGGTCCTTTAAACCTCCTAGAAATGATTCCTTCAAATTTTCTTCTATAACATTCTCTATTCTTAGACAAAAGGCTTGAAATTGATGAGTATAGTCCTTTTCTATACCTAATTATTTTAATTTAGTGAGTTGGAAAATTTATCTATCCATAAAGTTATGTTTGTAGTGGGTAGCAAGTTCCTCTTGAAAAATTGACCATGTGACTATGCAACCCTTATTTCTCTTCTCATCACATAACCAACAATACCAAATAAATTGGTCTAGTTCCAAGTATAATGATACCATAGCCACCTATTGCTAACTTGGAAATGGTGAAGATCAAAGAACTGCTCCATTTGGAAAAGCCAATTGGTTGGATCCTTTCCATCAAACTTTTTCATATTCAAGTTAGGTACGAATTGCCTAGGCAATGAATTATTAAAGAGTTGATCCTTATTGAGATATGAATCAAGCCCCAAAAATTCATGTCCACTAAAAAATTATCTTCCACCTTTGTAGGTGAATATTCTTACTTATACTTCATCCCTTCATTACGTGTTTCTAACTTCCTTGGAAATTTATTCATCTCCTTCTACATATCCATCCTCATTAATAAAATTCCCTCAATCATCTCCTTTTGCATATCCATCCTCACTAATGAAATTCCCTTGATCATTTCCTTCTTTACTAATGAAATTCATTTTGTCATCTCCTCCTTCATTGATTAAATTTCACCCCTAACCTTGTCGATTTCCTCATTAGGTTTAATATCCTCAATTTATACATCATCCTTATATGACAATTTCCAAGGTGTGGTAACATTATTTTTGGCTCTTGTTGTAGTCCCTATCATGATGGAAGAATTTTTTTTTTTTTTAGTAAATCACATAAATAAAATCAAAATAATATGATTTTGTTTGTAACTTACCAAGTCCTAGGTTGCACTTTCCTAGAAAAATCTCTCAAAAATTAGTTGATTTGCATCCTTGAGATCAAATTTGTTGGAAACCCTAATTCATCTATAAATCACTTCATTTTACTTCAATTCCTTGAAATTTCACTATAGGATCCTCTATTATTTCTTACAAAACCCATTAAAAATTAGGAACAAATTCACTAGGATGTGGTAGATATGTGTTTTCCAAAAAATATGGGTAAAAACCCTAATTCTACAATAAATCTCTCAATTCTATTATAATTCCTTTGAAATCTAGACTTTAGATGCTTCAATATTTTCTTAAAAAGCCCTTTAAAAAAAAATCACCAAAATTTGAGAGATATTATCTTCGTAAATTGACTTCCAAAATTGAGGAAGCCCCTTGCCTTCATTATGCCAAGATCATGCTCTGATACCACTTGTACTGGAATAACTTGCAAAATAGAAGAATATGATAAGAAATATTCTATAGATACTTGATCATAACTAAGAATAAAAATCCAATTTGAAGGGAAAAACCTCTAAAATATCTCCAATGAGAACATAATTCACAATTTTGATGAACAAATAAGACTCACTACCTCCTATATGTACCTTACCTATGCCTAGGATATCACCAAGTTGACTTAGATAACTCTATGTAATCCTTAGGCTGACCTAATTAACTAAATAAAAATATAATAATGATAATATGACTTAATTACAAGTTAATATAGTCACAAGTTGACTATTCATAACCCTTGATTTGAGAATGATATATCATTAGAACAAGGTAAGGATTAGGAATGATATATTCCAATAATGAGGTAATGATTTTTTAAAACTAAACAAGGATTGTAACAAGGATGGAAATAAAATCTTTGGAATTTTTTAGATGTGTTGGACTACTTCGCTAGATTTGTTAAATTTTTTTACTTTAATACTACTAAGATGAACTGTGCTAAGATTTTAATGGTTTTCTTGTGATTGTTGTATTTTTTTGGATGATATCAATGCATTGGATTACCTTTGAATTTTACTTGTGACTATAGTGAGTATTTGTTACCAATGGAAAAGCAAAAGCAAGTCTAGTGATAATGATGAAGGGCATATTATATGGAATGGTTGAAGGATTATAGATAGGTGGGCCTTAGGATTGTATGGATGAGGGATGAATTGGTGGATGGATTAAAAATGTGATCTTTAGGGATTGTATCGCATAACAATAGCATGCCCTATTCTATAGGTGTCAATCATGATGCTATGTTGGTGAAAATTCAATACATCAAGATGTTGTTGAACTATGTTGCAAAGCTTATCTCACAATTTTTGATAGTATACTATAATGTAAATTGTAATAGAATAATGGAGTAATTGATACATATTTAACATATCAAGATGTTTCCAAAGCATGCTTCAAAACTTTTCCCATATCCTTTTCAAGGTAAAAAAGAAGGCAATGGGATGGATAAAGATGGTGAAATATGATAGGTATAATGGAATGGACCTACCCAAAAGTGTAAAGTACATGTAGACATTTTATTTATGCATAATTATTGAGAGTGTATTTTTATCATGATACTTATCCAAGGTACCACAAGAATATATTTCACCATTGTATAATTTTTATCTTTATTTTTTCTTTTTTGATATTTTGTTAAAATTTGAATTTTTTAGTTTTCTAATTGTTTGGCTATCACTAATAACTTTAAGTATGAAAGAACTTATAATTCCTAACATTCAAGGGTTCTTTAGAGTCTTATTTGTTTGATGTAGTCAACTTGCACACTACTGCCTTGAAATTCTAGTAGTAACCTATTCTAAGCTATTACTTTGCTATGATCATGCCACTAGTGTAAAACCCATAGATTTTGATGTGATCCTATATAATAAATGAGTTCATAATAAGGTACCTGTTACCCAATTTTCTCCTATGGGCTCAATTAGGGGAAATTATATTTCAAATTCGCACGTGGATCAAATGTGGCTCCCATAAGGGTTGAGCCCAGCGTGCAGATGCTCGGATTTCCTTGGGAAGGTCCGTATCTGGTGCTGCCTCATAGGGAGGTCTATTGGAAATCCTCGCCTCGGTCCGTTTTGGCATAAAACTCATCAGAACAGAAAGTCGGCAAGACCCTCCTGTTGTCTTGCCGACTAGCAATGCGTGTTATCTGTTTGAATACACCGGTCACCAGGACATTCGGGTCGCCATGATTCCTTATGTATCTCTCCACGTGGGATGTCTCACCGACAGTAGCTCACAAAGTTGGCATCAGGGAGATGTTTCTGTTTGTCGTGGGGTCTGGTCGTTGGGATCATGTTGCGGCGACTAACGAGGGTCTCGGCGAAAAAAGATGTCAACGAGGAGAAAGGTGGGCCTCGCTATGACGTCTCGGCGACTGATGATGTCTAACCGAAACGAAATGCCTTTGCTAAGAAATAAAGACCTCGCCATGATGTCTCACCGACCAAGCATGATTTTTGGCGAAATGAAGTGATCTCGACAACATGTCTCACCGATAGGATAAAGTCTCCCCGAAATGGGCTGAGCCCGCCAAAAGATTGTGACCTTGCTGAGAGGTCTCGCTGATTAATCGCAGTCTGGCCGAAAGGAAAGTAAAGTCGCCATGATGTCTCGACAAAAGTATAAGATCTTGCTGACTAGCAAGGGTCTTGGCGACAAGAGAGGAGCCCTTGGCGAGATGTTGAACTCGGGGTGAGGTCTCGGCGACTAATGAAGGTCTCGACGAAGTGAAATGTCATCGCGAGGAAAAGAAGGGCCTCGCTGAGAAGTCTTGCTGACCCAAAAGGGTCTTGCCGAAGAGTTGTGAGCTCTGGACAAAGGAAAGTAGAGTCGCCGTGATGTCTCGACGAAAGTATGAGGTCCTGCCGATAATGGAGGGGTCTCGATATGTGTTTTTCCTTCGGCAAGAGGTCTCACTGATAATGAAGGGTCTCCCCGACATAGATAACATTGGTGTAGCGTCTGGGCGTAGGAGTGATGTCCTGCTGATTGCTTGAGGTCTCAGCGAAAGGAGGTATCGTCAGAGTGAAGTCTTACCGACCGCGAGCGGTCTCACCGAAATGAATGCCTTTGGTGTAATGTGGTGACTTCGGTGAGGAGTCTCAACGATAGCGAAATTCTCACCAAGAGGGATTGAGGTCGGCGTAATGTCTTGTTGAAGGATGGAGGTCTCGCTAAGGAAATAGGATCTCGAGGAGATGTCTCGGCGACTGATGATGTCTCATCGAAACAGAGTGCCTTCAGCGTGGGATGGTGATCTTGGGGAGATGTCCTACCGACAAACATAGGTCTCGGCGACGGTATGGGGGCTTCGCCATAAGGAAGCAGCTTCGACATGAGGTCTTTTCGACATGATGTGGTCTCGGCGAATGGTGATGTCTTCGGGGAGATGTCTCCTCGACCGAGGGTGGTCTCGTTGAAACAAAAGGGGACATCGGTAAGAATCTCTTCGTTCGCCATAGGGTCTCATCGACAGGGGAGTCTTGCCGAAATGAAAAGGAGTGAGCTCGCCGAAGGATTTTGCCTTCGACATAGTGTCTCACCGATCGAAGGTGGTTTTGCTGAAGCGGAATGAATTCGCCATGATGTCTCACCGATCCGATGGGGTCTCGCCAAAATTAAGTGAGCTCGGGGAGAAGAAAGGAGCTCACTATGAGGTCCTGCCGAAAGAAGGGAGTCTTGCCGATAGCGATCAGCTTGCCCACGGAAATGGATATTGGTCTAACCCCCGCAGCTTGATAGGAGGTCCCGCCGACAGTCCCAAGCTATGCCGATAACTACTATATGATGTGCTCGCATCGGGGAGACACGATTAGTGTCTCACCGACATGCGATTTTGATGAAGCAACCTTTGACCGTCGGGAATCTGCATGGCATCTGTTCGACCAATTGGAGTGAGCTACAGGCGAACCGTGGCAATTTGACCCCTATGCAGAAGATCAACAAAATGTAAACCGACATGGATCTGCTCTGAAGTCAAAAGCGATGGAGCAGTTCAGTGAACATTGGCGGGGGGATCAACTTGAAGAAAGATCTGAAACAAGAGGAGTGCAGAGAGGCCGTGAGTCATAGGGACATTTGGGATGTCGGCTGATAAAGGATATTCAAGAGTGGACAACAAGGATACACATTGAATGCAGAAGTAACTCGATTTAGAAAAAGATCTAGGGACAAATATTTCTAAGGCAGATATTTTTGTAAGCCCAGAGGGGCCGACACACTTTTGTATATAAGGAATTTTTTCCTTTGTGTAGAGGAGTTCTCCTGATGCTTTTCGAAAGTTTGTGACTCCTATAGTCCTTTCTCAGATTAGAAAAATTATGTAACTCATTTTGGAGCATGATATATAAAATTTACCTTGGTTACCATTGATGGTTCAATTTGCCTTCTGGTTCTTGTGAAGTATTGTGCATTTTTAAGTGATTCATCAAGCTACTTAGTGAAATCTTCTTTTCCTTATAGCTTTGTTTCATGTTACAATGCCTTTCTTTGCAAAAGTAGTATCATGTAGGTTATAAACTGTGTTTACTCAATTGCACATGAGCTTTTAATTTGTGAAAATCTGCTTTTCCTTCTTGAAAGTGTGTGCATGTCAAACCTGTTTGTATGCATAATCTACAAAATCTTGTTGTGCAGTCCCATGTCCATCATTAGTATTCAAGTGTAACCTAAGTATTCCATTGCTCTTATCAGTTTGGTGTATCACCATAGCATTAGTTTTATTTTTATGCATTCTTTCTCCCTTTTCTTTTACAAAATCAGTAGTTAGGTGACACCATAGGAAGCCGACCTTCTCCAGAGGTTGACCTCTGTTTACAAGAAACCCACATCTTTAGAGGTCTTCCCATGTTACACTGAGGTGTTGAACATTAGGTTCAACAAGGGTGCAATTTCAGGCAATAACAGTTTTGGCACGCCCGGTGGGACTGTTCGAATCAGAATAGTTTTAAAGAGTACATATTACTGCTGGTTTTTGACATGCAGCCAGTAATTTTTGAGTCTTTCAGACTGATGACATTAGCATATCATGGTGACTTTGAGTTTGGGAAGTAGTAGAAAATCCAGTGCATTAATAAGAAATCTAGCATACTAAGAGATTTGGTGTCTACCTCAATATTAGTTAGCCTTTGGAGGCAGTTTGGACAACACCTGGCGACTCCGAGCAAATCTATTGGTTTCAACAAGTTTAGTGCTGGTATGTTTCAATTACAAGCTTAATATTATGATTTCCAACATTCATATGAGTAGAGATGACAAATTTTCATGGTCACCATGTATACCCACTTCAGTTTCATGAAAATCCTTTCAACCAATCACCCTATCAGCCATATCAGGCCAATCATGCTGTTGGTTTAATCCCAAACAGCCATGCAACAACATCCTATCAGCATGCTCAACATGCTTACCTCCCACCCACCCCTGCTCAGTCTCCGGATCCACATTTGGATGTCCAAAATCAGCTCCAAGAGGTTGATTATATAAAGAATAACATGAATAACATGAAGGACATACTGTCAGACATCGCAAGGCAGATAGAAGAGTTTAGCAGGTAGCAGGAGTACGATCAACAAGAAGAAGAGATGGCATATTAGGCCTACCTTCATGGGCAGGAATTGGAAACACAAAGGAGATAGTTTGAGAAGAGGCTCGAGAGAGAGTTAGCTGCAAAAGAGGAGCAAATGAAGCTTTTGCTTGCTCAAACAAAGAGGCATGAGGTCCAAGTAGCTCCTTATTTTCCACATTAGCCTGTTCAGGAAGAGGTTCGTAACTTTAAGTTTCCAAGTTTCAAGCAAAGTGAGTCTCTTAACCTTCCAAGTTTTAGAGACGTTTTGCCAATACAAGAGCCTATGCTGGTACAACCTGAATTTGTCCAGCCACATGAAGCGCCTATTTTCCTTCAAGAAATTCAAGAGGTTCCTCAAGTTCCCTCTATTTCAATAGCTCAGTCCCTACAGGAGCCCATGAACTCTCATTTTCAGCCATATCAAGAGCCTGAACCAAGTAATCAAATTAATGAACAGCCTTGGCGGCCTTCTTGGACCAAGCATCCTGACTTCGAGATGCCAAATCTAGTTCAAGAGGCTTCCATTCCAGGTTTTAGAGATCCTCTTCTATTGCAAAGTCAAGTACATGTAGTGAATCAAGCTATGAATCTTCATGAACAGTCACCTGTTCTTATTCAAGAGGGCCAACTTATGCATGCATGTCCTGATACCATTTTCAAAATAGACTTGCAGCAGGAGGTGAACGAACATGATCGATCAGGACATCACATGGAGGAGTTTCAAAAGAGGCAACTTGGGGGGAGTTTCAAGGAGCAGAGTGTTGCAGCTAAAGAGGAAAAAACCCTTGATCAAACTAACTCAAGCTCATTCACCATGGAGGAGATTAGAATTCCAAATCTGTTACATCTAGCTATGGAGGAATATAGAAAGCAACAACAACAAATGATTGAACAAAAGGAAGAAATTGGAGAGTTGTTGATAGATGATAATCAACAAGACAATGGAGGATTAATTCAGGAGGAAAATCCTAAAATTGAACCTGATTCTATCCTCCATGGTGAGAGTTTTGATGTTTTTGAGCATGTTCTGGGTGAGGAAGCCAATGTTGAGCTTTTTGAAGAGTTGTGCACATGTATTATTGAACAATTTTGTTCAACATTGGATGGACAAGAATCAAAAGAGGTTGAGGGTCATGATGATCTTGAACAACAACTTGTGGAAATGTTGGAAATACAGGAGGAGCCTCATGAACCTATCTTACAAGATTATATCTGGTTAGATGAGCTTCCATTCTTTTGTGCAGAAGATGAGCATATTGAGAAGGTTTATATCTCTTCACCAAGTCAACCAGAAGGATTAGGTTTTTCCAGCCAGCAAAGTGATGAAGAGGCCGCCCACGAGCAAGAGATCAGCAAGGAGGTTTCAAGCTTTATCCTTACCAAAGGCTATCCAATTAGATACCTAGCTCAGATGAATTCCAATATAACACCGAGGACCAATCATGCGCCTATACATGAAGACACAATAGAAGATGGTGTCCAAAATGCACTGGAAGTTAAAAGGGAGTATGCTCAATTCACTTATCTGCCCTTGAATAACCTTACATATGATCTGTTTAAGGAGGGTAGTGAGTCTATTTTTTTCATAAATTGCTGCAACAATTTATTAAATATTCCTTAGAGCATCGTCCTCTTGTAACTGCCATCATGCAGGATAATTATTGCATATTGAGAAGAAAGGGCAGTTATTTCAGTCATCCAATGAATGGTTTTGTTTGACCAATTTCATACTGTTAGTGTAGGGTAGGTTTAGATGCAGTTTTCATTCCCTAAGTGTTGTCCCAGCATAGTAAATAGTTTCACTTTAGTAGTTTCCTATTTTCAATAAATGTCTGAGTGATCTAATCTATAGGTTACAGACATGTTGAGCTATGAACAAAGCTGATGTTTTAATTTTTTCTGAGTTTTCCTAATGACCCCATACCCAATGGATGGGCCTAGGCTACTGGTTTCTGTGTTTAGTAGGAAAACATCCAGTTGAGGTCGCCAGAAATGTTACCCAATTTTCTCCTATGGGCTCAATCATGGGAAATTATATTTCAAATTCACACGTGGATCAAATGTGGCTCCCATAAGGGTTGAGCCTAGCGTGCAGATGCTCGGATTTCCTTGGGAAGGTCTGTATCTGTTGCTGCCTCATAGGGAGGTCTATTGGAAAGCCTCGCCTCGGTCAGTTTTGGCATAAAACTCATTAGAGCATAAAGTCGACAAGACCCTCCTGTTGTCTTGCTGACTAGCAATGCGTGTTATCTGTTTGAATACACTGGTCGCCAGGACATTCAGGTCGCCATGAGTCCTTATGTATCTCTCTGCATGGGATGTCTCACTGACAGTAGCTCACAAAGTTGGCATCGGGGAGATGTTTTTGTTCACCATGGGGTCTAGTCGTCAGGATGATGTCTCAGCGACTAACGAGGGTCTCGGCGAAAAAAGATGTCAACGGGGAGAAAAGGTGGGCCTCGCTATGACGTCTCGGTGACCGATGATGTCTCACCGAAACAGAATGCCTTCGCTAAGAAATAAAGACCTCGCCATGATGTCTCATCGACCAAGCACGAGTCTTGGCGAAATGAAGTGATCTCGGCAATAGGTCTCACCGACAGGATGAAGTCTCCCCGAAATGGTCTGAGCCCACCAAAATATTATGACCTCACTGAGAGGTATCGTCGATTAATCACAATCTGGATGAAAGGAAAGTAAAGTCGCCATGATGTCTTGGCAAAAGTATAAGATCTTGCCAACTAGCAAGGGTCTTGGCGATAAGAGAGGAGCCCTCGGCGAAGTGAAATGTCATTGAGAGGAAAAGAAGGGCCTCGCTGAGAAGTCTTTCTGACCCAAAAGGGTCTTGCCAAAGAGTTGTGAGCTCGGGCCAAAGGAAAGTAGAGTCACCATGATGTCTCAACGAAAGTATGAGGTCCTGCCGATAATGGAGGGGTCTTGATATGTGTTTTTCCTTCGGCAAGAGGTCTTACTGATAACGAAGGGTCTCCCCGACATAGATAACATCAGTGTAGCGTATGGCCATCGAAGTGATGTCCTGCTATTTGCTTGAGGTCTCGGCGAAAGGAGGTATCGTCGGTGTGAAGTCTTGTCGACCGCAAGTGGTCTCATCGAAATGAATGCCTTTGGTGTAATGTGGTGACTTCGGTGACGAGTCTCAACGATAGCGAAAGTCTCGCCGAGAGGGATTAAGGTCGGTGTAATGTCTCGCCGAAGGATGGAGGTCTCACCGAGGAAATAGGATCTCGGGGAGATGTCTTGGCGAATGATGATGTCTCACCGAAACGGAGTGCCTTCGGCGTGGGATGGTGATCTCGGGGAGATGTCCTACTGACAAACATAGGTCTCGGCGACAGTATGGGGGCTTCACCATAAGGAAGCAGCTTCAACATGCGGTCTTTCTGACATGATGTGGTCTCGGCGAATGGTGATGTCTTCGGGGAGATGTCTCCCCGACCAAGGGTGGTCTCACCGAAACAAAAGGGGACATCAGTAAGACTCTTTCCATTCGCCATAGGGTCTCATCAACATGGGATTCTTGCCAAAATGAAAAGGAGTGAGCTCACCGAAGGATTTTTCCTTCGGCATAGTGTCTCACCGACCGAAGGTGGTTTCGCCGAAGTGGAATGAATTTTCCATGATGTCTCACAGACCTGATGGGGTCTCACCGAAATTAAGTGAGCTCGGGGAGAAGAAAGGAGCTCGCTATGAGGTCCTGCCGAAAGAAGGGAGTCTTGCCGATAGCGATCAACTTGCCCATGGAAATGGATATCGGTCTAACTCTCGCAACTCAATAGGAGGTCCCGCCGATAGTCCCAAGCTATGTCAATAGCTACTATATGATGTGCTTGCATCAGGGAGACACGATTAGTGTCTCATTGACATGCGATTCTAATGAAGCAACCTTTGACCGTCAGGAATCTGCGTGGCATCTGTTCAACCAATCAGAGTGAGCTATAGGCGAACTATGGAAGTTTGACCCCTGTGCTGAAGATCAACAAAATGTAAACCGACATGGATCTACTCTGAAGTCAAAAGCGATGGAGTAGTTTGGTGAACACTGGCGAGGGGATCAACTTGAAGAAAGATCTAAAACAAGAGGAGTGCAAAGAGGCCGCGAGTCACAGGGACAACTGGGATGTTGACTGATAAAGGATATTCAAGATTGGACAGCAGGGATACACATTGAATGCATAAGTAACTCGATTTAGAAAAAGATCTAGGGACAGATCTTTCTAAGGCAGATATTTTTGTAAGCCCAGAGGGGCTGACACACTTTTGTATATAAGGAATTTTTGCCTCTATGTAGAAGAGTTCTCCTGATGCTTTTCGAAATTCTATGACTCCTACAGTCCTTTCTTAGATTAGCAAACTTCTGTAACTCATTTTGGAGCATGATATATAAAATTTACCTTGGTTACCATTGATGGTTCAATTTTCCTTCTGGTTCTTGTGAAGTATTGTGTATTTTAAAGTGATTCATCAAGCTACTTAGTGAAATATTTCTTTTCCTTATAGCTTTGTTTCATGTTAGCATGCCTTTCTTTGCAAAAGTAGTATCATGTAGGTTGTAAATTGTGTTTACTCAATTGTACATGATCTTTTAATTTGTGAAAATCTGCTTTTCCTTCTTGAAAGTGTGTGCATGTCAAACCTATTTGTATGCATAATCTACAAAATCTTGTTGTGCAGTTCCATGTCCATCATCAGTATTCAAGTGTAACCTAAGTATTCCATTGCTCTTATCAATTCGGTGTATCACCATAGCGTTAGTTTTATTTTTATGCATTCTTTCTCCCTTTTCTTTTACAAAATCAGTAGTTAGGTGACACCATAGGAAGCCAGTCTTCTCCGGAGGTTGACCTCTATTTACAAGAAACCCACATCTTTAGAGGTCTTCCCATGTTACACTGAGGTGTTGAACATCAAGTTCAACAATGGTGCAATTTCAGGTGATAACAGTACCATCGTAACCCCTACGATATAGCATTATAGCTAGATTGCAGGCGATTCAAGATTTTGGATGTTTGGATTTGGTTCTTGATTTGAGATTTTGGTTTAGGATTTAGGATTTGGTATTAAGATGTCAAGACTTAGATTTAGAGAGGATATTGGGTTTTGGATTGCTAGACACAAGATTTTTGGTTATCTATATTTAGGATTTTGGGTGTTCAAATTTGGATTTTGGGTTGGTATTTTGATTAGGACTAACATTTGCACACGCCATGTTAGATCTTGAAACCTCATATGCTAGATTCGATAATGGTTACAAATATGGGGCACATCTTTCATATACAAAGTGCATATTTTGATAATTTATAATGGTTTTATTTATCATGTTGATGTTTTGCTTCATTTATATATTTTTTATTATTTTTTTATCTTTTGCTTTAGCTAGATCATTTGCTTCACTTTGATTTGCAACTTCTTTTGGATGAAATTTACTTCTTTTTGCTTTGAGATCCACCTTGATTTTTTCTTGTTTGTTTGTGGACTTAAATTTACCTCTAGATGTATTTTGATTTTTTAATTGGTGTTATTTTGGTGCTCCATGTTATTGATTTACTCCATGAAGATTCTTGGATTATTTAATCTAATGCTCAGTTATCTAGATTAATTTCAAATCTTGTGTGATAACCCTTGGTGAGATGTTATCTTGAAGTCCCATGATTATCATGATTGCTTCATCATTATGGGATAAGTCAAATAATGTGTGACCTTGTTGGTCTCAATCCATGGGTTTATGATTCTACAAGTCAATGTAATGGCACATATAGTGATATCAATGAAAGGATTGATGACAACAATATTTTCATAAGGGATATGGATGGTCTCTATTTCAGCATTGATATTGGCTGAATTTACCTCAAATATCATCAAAGTGTCAAAAACATCATGAAAATATAAATTATAAAATTTATAGTCGATGCCTTGATGTTCATGATTTACATAAATTGATACATGTTCTAGGATTCCATGTTTATGAAGGCCCGAACCCTTTCATTTGTAGCTCATGACCTCACATATTTTATTTGCAACATGATAATTTTTACTATAAAAACATGATTCTAACCCATTAGTATTCCAACAAGAACCATTAAGATTTTAATTTTTTCAATCTACAAGGAAAATAAATTCGATAAAAGTGACTAGACCTGTAGCATAAAAAAAAGTAACCCTTTTTCACACTTAGTTTGGGATGAATAATTAATGATAAAATGGACTTAATTGTGCCTTATTTAGGGTGTTGTAAAGTGTTTTCTTACACTTTCACACTAATCTAGGGCTTTATTAAATAATTGAGGTTAATTAGGGCTTAATTGTCCCCTTAAATTCAAATCCAAGCCTTATTTATTGCATTTTTGGAAGGATACATCCTGACACTCATTAATAATGTTGCATAATACTTAATTTGGCAAGGTTTGAGTCCTAGGATAGTGACCTAGGACCCATTCACCACCTAGAAAATGGGTCCCCACTATGTCCTAGGACCCCCTTTTGGAATATTATTTCACCTCCCTGAAACTTGGTCCTAGAAAACTGTGCTAGGTCCCATTCACCCAAGGTGGCCAATGGGTCCTCCTTATTTAGGACACCCATTTTTAAACTTATTTGTGGCAAGATTTTAATTATTTTGAGTCCTAGATCTGATGTTGGATTGTGTTATTTGAATTTCGGGACTAAATATTAAGTGTAGTACAAATACAAGGCTAATTCACATAGTTTCATCCTAAGACATCCTAGCAAGTTCAAGTTATCATTAGAGCACTTTCACAAGAGCATTATAGAGCATTTAAAAGGAATTCAAGGGTAGATTATTGAAGTTCTATTGCAACAATTCAAGGTCATATCATCATGTCAAAGAGTGCATCAAGCATGTTGTTGAGTTAGTGTGTTGATGTAGCATTAGAGATCCAAGTTAAGCATTGTTTCATATCCAATTCAAGATCAAGATCTACATTCTTCATGGCCACTTCATGCTAGATTGTTGATTTACATTCCAAGACATCATCCAAGGTATTATTGTTTCATGTTTCATGTTCATATTTCATTATTTCATCACAAGGTTTAATTACCTAAATGGGGTTTGACCAAGGAAAATCCCTATTCCCTAACAATCAACAATTTTTTCTCCTCTTTGATGTGTGATTTTAGGTTTCTAGGTTGAAGATCAACTGGAGAACAAAATTTGCAAAGTTTTCAAGATTGAAAAGTTGCAAAAGTTGTCATTTGTCTTGCAAGATCACAAAAACAAAGCTACAAAATTAATTTTTGACTTTCGGGAGATGGAAGTGTAGACATTGAAACAAAACCTATAAATCAGTTTTTAGAAACCCTAGCAGGGACCCATTCGCCACCTTGGGCGAATGAGTCCTCAGTGACCCCTGAAACAACACTTTTTCAGCAAGGTACACATTGTTTCTGCATCTTAAAACCTCCCTTATTGTTGTTATAACAATTAGGATTGTTTTCTGATTGTTATTTATGCATTTTACCCCTCATAATTGAATGAAACATTATAAGCAAAATTAGGTTCCCCCATTTGGCCAATCCATTTGGGGTGAACCTCTTTTTCTATATTTCATTTTGGTGAACTTGACCTTTCGAACATCCTAATTTCTGATTTGGAGTACAATAAAACCCTAGATCCTAGTTTCCATTAGGTTTGTATTAATTGTATTGCATTTAGGGTTCTTTCATTTTGCACTAGTGAACATTGCATTTAGGGTAAATTTGCATGTTTGCATTGCTTATATTCACTAAAAATTAGAAAAAGTGCCTTAGATCTAATTTAGTTTTGTATTTTGTTAAATTTGAAATCATCATTCAAACATTTAGATTCAAATTGCATACTAGATTTAGTCACCTTATTCATCATTTAATCTTATTAAACATTGCATTTAGAGACTTGAAATCTGCTAAATCTGTTACAGACCCGAGCCAACAAACATATAGGATTAACTCAGAAAAATAGAAATCAAACTCAGAAAACCCTAAACTAGGACCCATTCGCCCAAGGTGGCAAATGAGTCCCTGTTCACACTAATCAACAAAGTTTTTGAGTGTTTTCTAGTGCTTTATTTGCATTTCTATTCTTTTTAAAAGCCTTGATCTAGGACCCATTTGCCACTGGGCGAATGAGTCCCTGGAGGCCTACAAAAACCACTTTTTATGAGATTTCTGGTGGTTTTTTGTACTTCCTAAGCTTGCTGGTAACGTATTGTATCAGTTTGGAAAGTTTCAAGAACTTCTATTTTATGCATCTAGGTCAAAATCATCCATTTAGTGTAGTCATTTTTTATCATCAAATCTAAAAATGTTTACATTTCTAAAATTTTGCATAATATGGATAAAAGTACTTTTCACTTTTGCATACACAATGTTTACATTCATGAAGCTTTGCATAAGTTTGATAAAAGTGCTTTTCATTTTCAGATACACATTGTTTGCATTTTTGAAATTTTGCATAAATTGGATAAAAGTACTTTTCGTCTTTGGATATACATTATTTTTTTTTTTTAAGCATTATATAAGATGATTAGAAGTACTTTTCATTTTTGGTCAAACAATGTTAGTATCTTACTTTTCTAAGAATGTAAAGAAAAAGTTCAACTCTCCCACTTATGAGAATGCTTTAGTGGAAGAGAATACAATGGTGGATAATCATGACAATCAAATTTGTTCTTCCCCTAATATCTCTTCTATTTGTGACGAAGATATTTTGGTGTTAGAAGATCAAACCAATGAGAGTTATGAGAGTCCTATTTGTCTCTCTTCCCCTACCTCTTCTACTAGGGAAGACATTGTTAGATACAAGGATGAGACCATTGACACATCCCCTAATACTTCTTTGCCTATTGCTCCTATTTGTGAGAATTATTTGATACAAGATAAACAAGAAAATCCAACCATTGATGATCCCCCTACTTGTGATGAAGTTATTTTAGAAGAACCAAACAATGAATGTCATGAACATCTAGTTTTTATCTCTCCTAAAAACTCTTTTACTAGAGAAGATGTCACGGTGAAGGAAAATGAGAACATTGACAATAGTAATTCCTTAGGTGAAGATGATGAAGTGACATTAGACTCCCCTTCACTAAGAGATCATAAAAACAATGATAAATATTTTGAGGTTATGAACATTAGAACCCCCTTGAAACGTCCTAGAGATCCTATAATTATTGCACCTCCTAAAGCTAAACTCATCATTTATCCACCCTCACAACAACCGCAAGTTCAAAATAAACTCGTACTTATCTTGGAAACACCTAAAAGGCAACTTGATAATGATAATGTTTCACAACAATCGAGTTACAATACTGTTGCTCATACATATAACACTAGGAACAATCCACAACCAATACAAACAACTCAAACATCCCTCCCATTTCCTATCTTACTTGGTCCTCCTCTTTTCCTTTAAGAAGCAGAAAGGAGTATGATTTTGTTGAACAATTTAAGAATACTTTTTCTAAGATATCCTTATGGGACCTTATTCATGCCTCACCTATTTATCATAACATGCTTCAAAGTGCTTTACAACAAGTCCCTACCATTGCTAATGAGAAATAAAATGATGTGGCAACCCAAATTCAAGCTATAACTCAGGTCAACTTAGACATTACTTTCCGTCAAGATGAGTTACCTTTGTTAGAAGAGCAAAAAAAAAAAGAAGCTTTCATGATAGCACCTCTTATTAATAGGATTGGGATAAAGAGAACCCTTGTTGACAATGGTTCGACTCTTAACGTGTGTAGTGTGAGCCTCTTGGAGAAGATTGATATGAATAAAAGTGGAATTTTCCTTGATTCTTTGTCTATCCATGGGTTTGAAAACATAGGAAAACAATTGCTTGGAGTCATCACATTACCTATTAAAGTTGGAAAGGTTACATTGCAAAATCTGGTCCATGTTATGCCTCATGATCTCTCATACAATCTCCTCTTAGGCAGTCCATGGATTCATGAGATGAATACGGTGCTTTCTACTCTTCATCATAAAATGAAGTATGTCTACAACAACAAAGTGTACACACTCGAAGTTGATCCTGAACCTTACAATGCTTTACTCATTGAGAAAAACAAGGAAAATCCTTTGAAAACATTGACACCAACTACACAAGTGGAAACCGTGCTAGAGAAAGCAAAAGAGAGGCATATTGAAGAAGTTACGAAGTTGTTAGACGATGATTGGGGTTCCTTAGATTTCACACCAAAATTCATGGGAGAATACAAGATCATAAACAAAGAGTCTAACAAGGGAAAATAAAAAGTGGTAATTCCAACACAAAATTCAAAAGCATCCACCTCAACTACTTTAGAAGAAGAAGCAAATTACACAACAAACTTTGATAAAGTTGATTGTGAGCAACCACCAAATCTGAAAGAAATGAAAAAGCTTTATGGAAGAGGTTCTGAACTTATGAAACAACTTGGGTTTAGTGGAAAAGTATTTGGTGCTAGAGAACAAGGTATTCGTGTCCCTATAGAGCCAAATACGCAAGAAATGACTAATGGTCTTGGTTATTGTCCCTTGAAAGAAACAAATAAGCCTTCAATCAATATCAACACTCTCACAAAGGATTCTTCTAAGCCAATTTTAACATTAGTGCATCTTGAGTTGATAGACACTAGTGGTCTTGGTTATTGTCTTTCGAAAGAAATGAAAGAAACAAAGAAATATTCGCTTAACATTAATGTCATCGCACAAAGAACTCCTAGGACATGTCTTAGTAACGATTGGAGTTCGTTATATTTTACACCTTCCTTTCAAGGAGAGAAAAAAATATTGCAATCTAAAGAGTCTTGTGTAAGTATACCACCTTGTACTAAGCAAGAGATATCTTTGTCGAAAATTAAAAAAACATATTCTACTATTGATCAAGAGTGTATCTTGTCGAGACTCCTCCAAGATCATTTGATATCTCTCCCTCCAAGAACAAAAAATAAATTTTACTACAAGAGTTCATTTTGTGCATATCATAGAATTCATGGTCATTATAATAATGAATGTAAGGCTTTGGGTAATAATATTCAACATCTTAAGGATTGTGGTGATCTTCTTTGTGTTGTAGCACCTAGTTCCTCTAATTGATATTGATTTTCATGTTTCTCATCAATCATCTAGGCTCACTTTAGTCTTGCACTAAGTGGGGACAAGGGGTTAGGTTAGCCTTGTCCTCATATGGAACTTGTTGATTGTCTCTTTTGGCTAGTTTACTACCTTCCATGTATATATAAGAGCAAGCTTGGGATGTGGATGACATGCCTTAAGTTGGCTCACATGTGATGTACTAAGTTATCTTTAGTTTTTGCATTCTTGGGGGCAACCCCTCCCTCCTTGTTCATGACACAACTTTATTTCTGAAACATATGACTTGACATAGGGTTTTTCGAGGAAATCTCTCATGTATTAGGAGAAAACATTAGCTACTTTAAAGTAGTTGCTCATAGCAATGGTGTTAGCAACCGCTTTAAAGTGGGGGCATACATCGATGAAATCTTTCAACATTTTTTACATATTTCATGCCATGATTTTCTTTTTTCTTGTGACGTGTCCTTTTCTTGGTGGTGTCATTGGGTTTGATGTCCTCCAAAAGCATGATATTTCTAAGCATACGATTTCCCTTGGTGGCATGATGCGAACGAGGCATCCCATAAGTGGTGATTTGATATCCTTAGATTGTCCTCTCTTGGATACATTAGACATGATGTTCCCTAAGAAGAACACCTTACATGAACAAAGAAAAATACCCTTTAACTAAAACCTATGGACATAACATTCAAAAGCATAGCATTGTGATGCCTTATCGAATTTTTCAGGAGGATAACTTTGGTATGGTATGGGAGGCTAATATGATTCTCTCATTTGTCACCTCATTGGGATAAATCACCTAGTGGACAACCTAAGGTTCCACTACCCTAGAGTAAGCACACATGTTACAGACAAGCAGCCTAGATGTGTTCCACATTGCGTTGGACCATTGAAGCTTGATCCTTTTTCACAGACAAACAACCTAGATGTGCTCCACATCGTGTTGGATTGTCGAAGCTTGATCCTTTTTCTTGGACAAACAACTACGTTCCACATTGTGTTGGAAAGATTGAAGCTTGATACTTTGTTTTCCTTTGTTTTTCTTGGTCTTTGATAGGGTATGATTATGTATCTTTGTCATTGCTATATACTTAAGTGTCTTGAGTGTCTGATTTAGTGTGAGTTTGTCATGGGGGAAAAATCTCACT
Organism: Sequoia sempervirens; assembly: GCA_007258455.2. Lineage (NCBI taxonomy): Eukaryota > Viridiplantae > Streptophyta > Pinopsida > Cupressales > Cupressaceae > Sequoia > Sequoia sempervirens. Next base: position 24,253 of record VDFB02110674.1, on the reverse strand, counting down.
AAAGTGGGGGCAAAATGTAGCGTAAAAAAAGTAACCATTTTTCACACTTAGTTTGGGAATGAATAATTAATGATAAAATGGACTTAATTGTGACTTATTTAGGGTGTTGTAAAGTTTTTTCTTAAAATTTCACACTAATCTAGGGTTTTATTAATTAATTGAGATTAATTAGAGCTTAATTGGCCCCTTAAATTCAAATCCAAGCCTCATTTATTGTATTTTTTGAAGGATACATCCCGACACTCATTAATAATGTTGCATAATACTTAATTTGGAAAGGTTTGAGTCCTAGGATAGTGATCTAGAACATATTCACCACCTGGAAAATGGGTCCCCACTATGTCCTAGGATCCCCTTTTGGCATATTATTTTACCTCCGTGAAACTTGGTCCTAGAAAACTATGCTAGGACCCATTTTCCCAAGGTGGCGAATGAGTCCTCCTTGCTTAGGAAACCCCTTTTTAAACTTACTTGTGGTGGGATTTTAATGATTTTGAATCCAAGATCTGATGTCGGCTTGTGTTATTTGAATTTTGGGACTAAATCTTAAGTTTAATATAAATACAAGGCTAATTCACATAGTTTCATCCTAAAACATCCTAGCAAGTTCAAGTTATCATTAGAGAACTTTCACAAGATCATTATAAAGAATTTCAAGAGAATTTCAAAGGCATTCAAGGGCAGATTATTGAAGTTTTATTGCAACAATTCAAGGTCATATCATCATGTCAAAGGCATAGTGCATCAAGCATGTTGTTGAGTTAGTGTGTTGATGTAGCATTCAAGATCCAAGTTAAGCATTGTTTCATATCCAATTCAAGATCAAGATCTACATTCTTTATGGCCACTTCATGCTAGATTGTTGATTTACATTCCAAGACATCATCCAAGGTATTATTGTTTCATGTTTCATGCTCATATTTCATTATTTCATCACAAGGTTTAATTACCTAAACGGGTTTTGACCAAGGAAAAATCCTATTCCCTAACAATCAACAAATTTTTCTCCTCTTTTATGTGTGATTGCAGGCTTCTAGGTTGAAGATCAAGTGGAGAACAAAAGTTGCAAAGTTGTCAAGATTGAAAAGTTACAAAAGTTGTCATCTATCTTGCAAGATCACAAAAACAAGGCTACCAAATTAATTTTTGACTTTCAGGAGCTGGAAGTGCAAACATTGAAGAATAGAACCCAAAAATCATTTTTCAGAAACCCTAGCAGGGACCCATTTACCACCTTGGGAAAATGAGTCCTTAGTGACCCCGAAACAACAATTTTTTATCAAGGTACATATTGTTTTTGCATCTTAAAACCCCCCTTATTGTTTTTATAATAGTTAGGATTGTTTTCTAATTGTTATTTATGTATTTTACCCCTCATAATTGAATGAAACATCATAAGAAAAATTAGGTTCCCCCATTTGGCCAATCTATTTGGGTTGAACCTCTTTTTCTATGTTTCAAGACCAAGTTGATAGGATGTTGGTTCTTGCTCCTTATTCATGATTGTCATAAATTGATTATCTATATGCTTCATGTTATCAATTACGACTTGCTTATTCATATATTTGGTGTGATCAAATCAACTATAAATTGATTCTCAATATTCTCAATGTGATCAATACGAACAATAGTCTTATCATGGGAAGGGCCATTAGTTGGATGATGAATGTGATTGGTTTGGATCTCATGATCTTGGAGTTTTTTTGTACTATGTATGGGATTAGTTAGATTTTCTTTACCTTGACTTAGTTGTGAGTAAGGTTGATCATGCTTTGGAATGGGCACTTGAAATATCCTTGATTACTTTGTCAACAAGATGGACATGCACTTCTTTTTAATTTATTATCCCCTTGATTAATAAGATCTTGGATATAGTATTTTAATCTCTTACACCAATCTACAACAAAACAAGCAATTAACTCCTAAAATAGTGCTAGAATTTAATTCATTTGAGTTCATGAATTGGACACTTCTGCCAACACAAAACTCGGCACCAAACTATATGTTCACTTAGCACTATTTTTGGTGCCAGATTTTGCACTGGCTTTTACGCTGGATTTAACATCGGATTTTGCACTAGGAAAGTAGCGCAAGCAATAGCACCTCCTTTAGCACCTAGAATAGCACCAGGAAGCGCAGCCAATTTAATGTCAGAAATAGTGCCTAAATTAGCGACCAATTTGGCTTCCAGTTTTGCTTCCATGTTTGTTCCCATTTTTGCTTCTAGTTTTGCTCCCAGTCGTGCTTCCTATTTTGCTTCTGGTATGGCATTGAAAACAACTTCTTTTTTGGATTCCTAATTGATGCCAAGTTTTGCTTCCATTATGACATCCTTTGTTGCTTCCATTTTTGCTTCCATTATGACGTCCTTTGTTGCTTCCAGTTTGGCTTCCGATTTTGCTTGTGGTTTTGCTTCTTGTGTTGCTTCCAGGTTTGCTTCTAGTTTTGCTTCCAAGTTTTCTTCCAGTTTTGCTTCCAATTTTTCTTCCAATATAACGTTGCTTGTTGCAACTAGCTTTGCTTCCATTTTTACATTTTTTGTTGCTTCTAATATGGCTTCTATTATTGCATCTTTTGTTGTTTCTAAAATTGCTTCCATTATTACTTCTTTGTTTGCTATCTGAATTGCTTATGTTTTTGCTTCCTAGATAACGCCAAGTTTTGCTTCTGGTTTGCTTCTAGTTTGGCTTCCATTGTTGCTTCCTTTTTTGCTTCTAAAAATGCTTCTTGTTTTGCTTCCATTTATTAATTTAATATGTTTTATTTCAATTTAATTAGTTAAATATATCATGCCTCTTAAATAACTCATATGATTAAATAACAAGATAATTATTATAACATGATCATCATCTATAATTAAAACGAGTCAAATATCTATAATTTAATTGAATTTGACAACATCCATCCTGAGCAGTAAATTAAAATCATCATACGTAATAAATATCCATCCAAAAATCATTGACCACTTTAAATATATATAAATTGACAAGTCAATACTGATAAGATCATCATCATATATAACTAAAACAAGTGAAAGTCAAATATGCCAATAGATCAATAACATGTCAAAATGATACATGTCCAACAGTCGACATAAGTCAAAATGATACATGTACAAATCATATAAGTAAAAATGATAAATTATGTAACTCAAAATGATATAAGTCAAGATGATACATGTCTAAATGATATAATTCAAAATGATACATGTCAAAATTATACAACTCAATAAAATGGTATTGCAAGTCGTGAAAATGATACATATGATAGTAACCATGAAAAGAGGCATCATAACAATATATCAACAATGATCCATGATGTAGTCTATATGATCATGAATGTCACTGGCTACTTCCAGCAACTGCCTCATCATCATCATCATCATCATCATCACCATCACCATCATGATCATCATCGTCATCATCATCGTCGTCATCAACCTCGGTGTCTTCTGTATCTACGTCGTCATCATCCTCTAGCATGTGATTTGTACCAGAACCAACATATTCTGGATCTATATCATGAGGATCATCTTGATCTTCTGGAAGACCCGTGTTCTACAAAAAAATATTTAAAATGAAAAGTTATTATTTATTTCATGCAATAATTTATTTTCCTGTTATATATCTAATATTACAACATATAAAATGAAACCATAATCATATTGTAAATCATATCAAAGTGCACACACCATAATAAAATTTTGAAAAAGTTACAACTAATATGTCATTCCAATGATGTAAAACATGCAATAATTCTAATAAACGTTAGTAAAGATCATAAAAAAATTTGTTATACAATTTAACTATCAACTGTAAATTCGATTACATAACCAAGTGTCAACCCTCTGCATTTTGTGCTATATATGATTATGTTTTCCTCGAAGATCCTTTGAGAGTTAACTGTTCTATATATCTTCTCCTATATTTCAGAAATGGATATTTTTCTCGGAAATTTTGGCACTGTAATATGCTTGAAAGGTTCTTTGAGAATTAACTAGTCTATATGTCCTCGTATTTTAGAGTCAATATTGAAAACCAAATTTTATTATGATTTTAACTAGAAATTAGATCAAGGATATTGAGCTTTTAACTAGAGATTATGTATACAGTGAATGTGATTTACTGTTTTTATGAACTATAGAATCAATACAAGATCCATGGTGATATATTGTGATGCCTATTTTCTTAAGACATCGACAAATTATGTATAAGTTTCTACTGAAAATTATATGAGATTAGTTCATGGAGCACTTGGTCTCCATTGGCTTACAATTGTTTGTTCATCACTTTTTGACATAGATCGGCCTTCTCATCACCACACGTGGGACTTGATTTGTCATTGGCACATATGTTGAGGCATGATAGAGATGACATAGTACCCTTGCACACATGTTGAGGCATCATGGAGGTTGTTTATTGGTTCACGCATGGATTATTTGGTCTACTTGACCCACATGAGATACTTTATTACTTTTCTATGTTGAGTGGCCCTTCATCTTCCACAGGTGTGGGGTTGATCTAGCATTTGGGAACACATTCCCGAGGCTTTAGGTAATATTAACAAGATGTATATTTAGCGTTGTTTAAATCCAATCTGGTCATGTATGACATTTATTAAAGTTACCATGGCATGAGAACTCTATGCTCTCCTTTTTTCTTTCCATTTATTGATATCACTATGATCTTAGGATGTAATATTATTTTTCCCTTCATTCTCTGAATGTATTTGTATAAATGGTACTATGGGGATGGTTGAAGCACAACTCTGTTTTACATTTATGGTTTAGTTTTCTATTTGTAAGCAACCTATGACATGCAACAATACTTGAGCATATAGAGAATAGTTCTTCAGGACATTTTGTACTTTGATTATACTATTTTTAAGTGATCTTTTCATGTATATAATCATATCGTGTTCATGTATGTTAATATAAGGCAGCTATGGAGGTAGTTCAAAGAGATGGCCCTAAAATTTTGCCTCATCTTACAAAGTCTATAGGAAAAGGAATAGGGATCAAATTTTGAGAGTCTAGTTTAAGATTGAATTCCGGAAATGAGAAAAAATTTGAAGGCTAGAATGGATTTTAATGTATCACTTGGGTTTCAAAATTTGCAGTTGCAGACTGGTAACCCCAAAACACAAAATATTCATTGCTCCTTGCTGACACTATGGTTGTTAAGGATAAAGGGCCTGAAAATGCAACTGGGGTTAGCTCCAAAGTATACACTGATGTTGCATACTCATTTAACAATGATAATGAAGATGAGGAAGTGAAACAAAAACCCAAAGCTAAGGTAAATAGAGGAGAATAATCAAGCATCTCCAAGGAAACCTTATGATCTGATAATCAGGAGATGACTATAGAAGAGCAACATGGACAACACCAAGTAGAACTTGCAAGGAAAAAGAATGAGGAGACTGCAAGAAGATTGGTTGCAGGGGGCATTGGTACAGGAGATAGACATGGCTCTTCCAAGCCATCCATTGAGATGGTTTCCTACAAAAATGTGGATGATATCCCCATTTCTAGAGAGCTCATGATTCAGGTTGGTATGAAAAAGATGTTGTTCTGGTACCCATATATGGAATCATGGTTTCATTTCATGTAGCCACCATCAAGAGTGTTACAAGCCAACAAGATGGAGGGAATTCTTATATAAGGATAATTTTCAATGTTCCAGGTACCGGCTTTAATGCCAACTACATGCCAACATTGAAATTCCTAGAGTATTTATGTTAAGGAATTTTCCTTTAGATGCAAGGATTCAAAGCACATCAACCACTGGTAAAAATGATTAAATCCTATAGAAAATATATAGAAATGAAAAAGTATGAAAAGGAAGAGAGGGTGACCTGGAGAACTTCAGCTTTCAAAAAATAAAGCCAATTAGGCTGGCAAACTTGTGGATCAAGCCAACATTGGGTGGAAGAGGAAGAAAGATGACTGGAACTCTGGAGGCCCACCATAATGGATTTCGGTATTCAACCATGAGAGAAGAAGAGAGAGCTGATATCATGTATCAAAAAATTAAGCATGCATTCTTCCAACCAACAGAGAAGGAGATGATTACTTTGCTTCATTTTCATTTGCATAACCATATCATGGTGGGAACCAAGAAGACCAAGGATCTCCAGTTTTATGTGGAGGTAATGGATGTGGTGAAAACTTTAGGAGGGGAAAGAGGGTCAATGTATGATCCTAATGAAGTTGAGGAAGAACAATAAGAGAGGGACAGGAAAAATAAAATCAATGCAGAGTTTTAAGGATTTGTCAAGCGAGTAACAGAGCTATGGGAGTAGCCTCATGTAAAATATTTTGAACTAGAGTTTAATATACCATTTAGAGAGCTTGGTTTTCATGGAGTTCCTTCAAAGCCTCCACTTTTATTGTTCCTACGGTAAATTATTTGGTAGAGTTGGTGGAATTACCTTTCTTAGTAATCACTATTAGTGAGATTGAGATTGTTAACCTTGAGAGAGGAGGACTTAAAAGGAACTTGATATGGCTATTATTTTCAAAGACTTCAAGGGATGTAATTCACTTATTATCATTCCTCAATCTCACTTGATGGCATCAAGGAATGGCTGAACTCCATGGATACAAAGTATTATGAAAGCAAATGAACTTGAACTAGTAGCTAATTTTGAAGACTATTACTGATGATCTAGATAAATTTATTGAAGATGGTGGTTGGGAATTTTTGAATATGGAAGCTAGTGATTCTGATTCTAATAATTCAAAGATTCAAATCAAGGATATGAACCCTCTGATGTAGAAGAGGAATCATAATTAGATGAGGAAGGTTTAAAAGATGAATCTCTTATGGAGTCAAATGAGGAAGAAGAAGAAGAAGAAGAAGAAGTAGAAGAGGGTAAAACTGGGATGGATTAGAAGTTGAAGCCAGAAGTGCAGATAACAAAAAAGGAGATGAGTCGACAGTGAAGAGGAAAGGCAGTGACGAAAGGTAAAAGCTACAAGGAAGTCTTAGGCACCTAATATTAGAGATTCAAGAGGAATGCCTACCAAGAGGCATAAAGTTAGATGAATTGAGTTCATATATATCCTTCTACTATTTATTCATGCACATAAATGGTTCAACTGTTTATGCAAATGATGCATATATGTTAACTTGATTAGTGTTGTTACTTCTATAGTTTGACTTCTATGACAATCAACCATTGGGCCATTATGTGTGAGAGCACGTTTGTGTTTTTAGTTAGCTTTTTTGGATAGTTCTATTAGGTGTTGAGGACATTCCATTTATCTTTTGAATGTTAAGTCTAGTATTGCACGCTTCTCTATGTTGATCAGATTAGGTTGCAGGTTTTTTACTGTTAATTTCTTTATTTATGGAGTTTTTTTTAACTTGGAAGACAGGAATTTACTACATTTTTTTAAATTAGATGGAAAAATTAAGTGGTTGGTTAGCTACACCAAGTGATGAGTTAGTATGCAATAGTAAGGGTTTTCTATATCAATTCATCTTTTGGTTGTTTATAATAATTAAATAATGTGAATGTTCTATAAGGTTAGCTAATTATATCAAAGCAACCACTTTGATTTTTACCTAAGTTTCACAACAAAATTAATGATATAATTAGGAGCATATTTTTTTCTTTACAGATAGTTCTAAAATCTCATTCACCTCTAAATCATTGGGGAAAAGATGTGTAAATTACTGCCTACATTTGCAACATTGTAAGAGAAGAATATTCAAATTGTATGGTTTTCCCTGACTTATAGTGTATTATTTCCTTAATCTATATGAGCATTTTTCATCTGTAGTTGGTTGTGCTCCAGGCATTTCATTTATGAGTGTTTATTATTATGTAGACTACTTGACAAGTTGGCGTTCTGCTTTTATTTCTGCTGATGTAGGCTTTCTGGATAAATTTGCTTTTCAAATAGGAATGTAGAAATAATTGTTTAATTATGTAAAAGGAAATGGATTTTATATCTTTGGCCTTTTCTAAATTCCAATGTGCTATATATGATTATGTTTGCCTCAAAGATCCTTTGAGAGTTAACTGGTCTATATATCTTCTTCTCCTATATTTTAGAAATGGATATTTTTCTAAGACATTTTGGCACTGTAATATGCTTCAAAGGTTCTTTGAGAATTAACTAGTCTATATGTCCCCATATTTTAGAGTCAATATTGAAAGTCAAATTTTATTATGATTTTAACTAGAGATTAGATCAAGGATATTGAGCTTTTAACTAGAGATTATGTATAGAGTGAATGTGATTTACTATTTTTATGAACGATAGAATCATTACAAGATCCATGGTGATATATTGTGATGCCTATTTTCTTAAGACATCGACATATTATGTATAAGTTTTTACTGCAAATTATATGAGATTAGTTCATGGAGCACTTGGTCTCTATTGGATCACACATGTTCGTTCATCACTTTTTGACATAGATCGACCTTCTCATCACCACACGTGGGACTCAATTTGGCTTTGGCACATATGTTGAGGCATGATAAAGATGACATAGCACCCTTGCACACATGTTGAGGCATCATGGAGGTTGTTTATTGGTTCATGCATGGATTATTTGGTCTACTTGACCCACACGAGATACTTTATTACTTTTCTATGTGGAGTGGCCCTTCATCTTCCATAGGTGTGGGGTTGATCTAGCATTTGGGCACACAAGTTCATGCATGAGAGGAATATTTTATGGTTTTTTGGTGCTTGGAGTCTAGTGTCACCCCCTCTCTCTATAGGACTTAGGTTTGGCTTTTACACCAAACACTCTCTATAAGACCTATGTGGTGGTTCAAGGCCCTATGCCACATCACCCATGGATCATAAAAGTGGATGTTGCAACAAAAGTGCCTAGTTTTCAAGCCTGAAACATAGCCTAAACTTGAAGAGGAGTTATACAATTAACTTCTATGAACACTAAATGGTACCCTTCCATCAGCCTCAAGGGTTCAGTAAAAACATAGTGGCCCTAGTTATCAGGTTGTATGGGGAGAAGGATTCTTCTCATTTTCAAGAATCCTAAGTCTCATTGCTACATATGTTGCTTAAAGAATGGCCAATTTTAAACTAGATAGTTGTTTTGTCACTCACTTTGTGCAATGAAATAACGAGAGTCGAGTCTCCTCCAGTGGGCACAAAGCCAAAATTTTATACAACCTCTTACTTGTGTTATATTATTTGTGTAGCTAATAAATTATTTGGGGATGAATTGGACATGGAGCATCCCATGTCATTCTTTCCATTTTTATTACTAGGACTGATGGGAGCACAAATATTCATCCAAATATGATCACATTTTTGACCGATTCTTTGCTCCCTTGCATGAGCTATTATTTGAGAAAAGGTTCCCCAGGTTGTCTAAAGACATGATCAGAATCTTGGAGAACCTAAAAGATTACCCCCTATATGAGTTGTTAACATATAGGAAGATCTATGGCACCACAAAGGCACCCCATACTTTTCCCAAGCATGTACCTGACATGTTGATCAAGAAGTTGCATGTCATACTATACTCTTGAGATTTAATGAAGCCATGGAAGCAATGGTAATGGATGTAGATGATATGGATATAGTGGCTAGGGCTATGACTAGGGTCACCACAACACAAGCAAATGAATCAAACATCCTTAAAATGACATGAGAAATGGAAGGGAATAAGAAGGAAATTGAGCACTTGAAACATCAAGTGGAATACTACAAGGCTACAAGGTATAACATAGGTGATTTCATGGAATATGCATTATGAATCCATGATGACTTGACCTTGGTGCAAAAGGAGTTCTACAAGGATGTATTAGATCTATAGGATGCCTACTAATATGCATCAAAACATTCTTACATCTTAAAATAATGGCAACATCGTGAGGAAGGATGGAAAAGATGCATGTGGATCACTTAGTAGAATGGAAACATGAATTCAAGGACTTAGCACTCCTTGAGATACCATGTTTGAGAGAAAAGAAGATAAATCAAATCAACATGGGACTAAGTTACTCAAATGATACAACTCATAACTTAAATGAGGACACTTAAGAGATATTAAAAGACCATGGTCATTAATTAAAAGATGCGATGAAAATAAGGCATGAATGTCACCCATTGCCCTTTAAGGCAAACAATATTTTTTTCCTCAACATGAAATAATGGGACAATTGAGTGGGATCTAGGGCTAATAGAGAAGTACTTTAGAACTCATCCTACTCATCAATAAACAACCAACACAAGAAATGAAAATTGACATATTAACACAACAATATCCAACTAAGTTATTGAAAGTCAACTATTGATAACTCATTCTCCATCCAAATTACAAAATCGGTCCACTTTTTGCTTTGTAACATTTCTTTTTCAAATTGCGTTGGATGTCGGCCATATTTCTCCTCCTGTCAAAACATGGTGCATGGACTAGTTAAACTAATTAATATGTAATCATTTACTTTTTCCTAGGAAATAAAAATATATATCATTTAACATATTAAATATACTTACAAATATACAAATCAAGGCCTATAAACCTTTCTGGCCACTGTGATGTATGGCACAAAGTTTGTCAAGCCTAGCCTTGGAGGCCTTGTCCTGAAACATATACTAATTCAATTTAACTATGCACAAATAAAATTTAAAAATCATTTAATAAATTTGATATAATCTTATGAGAAAATTCAAATACTATGTACTCTCCTCACCAGAATTCCTCCGTGCATCGGACTTCTCATATGATTTTACAATCTTTTTCCATACTTTCACACTTACATCAATTGGCCTTTTTTTGAGCCTTAGCTCAGGAGGGAGTTTTTTTATCTTCTTTGTTTAGTTGCACTGAAATATCTTGCAGTTTTGAGACATTCATAGCTTTATCTTCTTTATAGAACAACCTGTGCCAAATTCAATCTCCATGTCATGAATATTTGCTTTTTGCAGGTGCATGAGTATCTTTGAAAATGGAAAATGTAGATGGTCTTAGAACTGTTGAAGGCATGATTCCTTCAACCTATTCACAAACGGTTTTCTAGCATCTGTCATTCAAACTTCCCCTGAAACCACATCGTATTCTATCTTGGTATCGTAGCTACCAATGCAAGATGCAAAACATGGCGTGGTGGAAGAAGTTTGTGTCCCAAGAATGGTTGGGACATTGGAAGTATCTACTCCCTGTTCCACATTCTTAGAGTTTATTGTTATTGATTTCCTCCTGGATCTTTTGCTCGATCTAGGACTGGTTGGGGAATCAATTGATTCCCTTTGACAAGGTTGATTTGGTTGCAATGTTTCAGGGGCTTTACTAGATCATTTTTCTATGTATCTAGCAAGCGTTGTCAATTCCACACCATCCAATTTGCTCACTTCCTGTACCCCCAATATGGAAGCCAATGCCTCTTTATTTTTGTCATTCTCATGTCCCTATATATAAAAAATAAATTTCTTCTTTTAAATTTAGAAATAAAAAACTAAAAACTAAAAATCAAAGAAACAATGGAAACATTTACAAATCTATAACTTGACACCGAATCACCTCATTGTGGCTAGAGTCTACTCCCTTTGCTCCCTTCCCTCTATTGCTTGACATTTTGAGGCAACCTAGGTAAAATTATTTTCGTCCAATCTATGGAGGCAAACGAAGTACACACTGCCAGGTATGAAAGTTTTCGTCTAGTTTGTGGTATGAAAGTTTTGTTTTGTGGTATGAAAGCAAGCCACCAAAAAAATAAAAGTCGATTTATGCATAACTGAGGTATTATGCAGAGCTAGTATTTATCCAGGAAGAAAATAAAAAATTTGATTGAGATTGCATGCATTATTATTGTTGGACTAATGTATTTGGCGTCATACAACATTTACCATTTCCAAAAAGCAAAGGACCGTAAAAGGAAAAAATGCATAAAATAATTTGTAACCCATTAGAAAAGTAAATAATGCATAAAAGGAAATAGAAATCAAACCATTAGAAAGTAGGCTACACATACCTAAACAGAAACATCAAAAATGCGTTTTCCAAGAATATTTCAGCTTTCTGTGTCTAGACTGATTACATTTGGAATATTTGTTTCAGGGAACTGTAGTTTTACTAGATATGGGGCCAATTTTGAAGCCCTAAACCAATGTACGTGGAAAATACGTGTGTTGTTTGATAGAGTTTTGTATCCAATGTATTTGAAACTAGATCTCTAATGGATCATGTAAAATTTTGTGTGACAGAGTCCATAAAAGATCCAGTATGAAAGTTAAACCAAGCGAACAAAATAAAACTTTAGCACAAGTGGGAATTTTTAATTTTTGTCAAGTTATGAAAGTTTTGTTTTGTGTTTTTTGTTGTGTGGTATGTTTTAATGCCGAATTTAGCGTCGAATTTCAACACTAAATGTAATCTCTTTGGGGTGCCAAAGGCAGTACAAAGTGCGCCTAATTTAGCGCCTAGCTGTGCGAAACCAAAATTTTCCTCATGCAAACATTTGGAATTGAGGTAAATGTTTAAGTAGTAAGGGTTTTATAACATTGGAATCTAGTGTGACAACATACCACCAACTAGCTTGGAAAAAAATGGATACATCCTAGAAAATTTACATAATAAAAACATAATTTAATGGAATTTAAAAAAAGTTGTATTGTGCTTTAGTAACTTGAAAACCAAACTCTTTTACCTACAAACAAATAAATTCAGATCTTATGCCTTCTCTTGGTTAGTGAAGATATACATGCTAGCTAAATCAATCAAGATGTCAAAGATTTTAGCTAGTGGCTAGACTTCCATGCAATACTAATTATGAAAACATAACATATTAGGCTACAAATATGATTTCCATACAACATAAAGTAGGTCTTGCTATGTATCAATATTTCATTAAAGTTGTAGTAAATTGTTAAGTCTTATATGGGTTGAGCCATTTGTACAGATTTGTTGGCTTTTATTTGATGAGGGGATTTCTACATAACCAAGCCAACTACTTTCACCACAACCTCTATGGAGGATAAACACCAATCATGAAAAAATAAATCAAGAATTAAAGTTTTGGATCTTATCTAAGATAAATATTCTCACACTATCCAATGTAAAGTAGGTTTCAATTAAGAATAAGGAATCCAATCTCTAGTTTTCAAAGAGAAAATATCTACGATTTTAATGAATTTGTGGAAGAAGTGTAAGGTAGAGAACCAACTAAAATTATTAGTAATAGGTTTTCTTTGTAGTCAACTTGTAAATAAATGTCTTTTTGATGTGAATTTGTAGTCATCTTGTAATCATAAGATTTGAGCTCTAGTTGTCAAGATTTCGCGTGTAAAATTTTTGTGAAGAGAAAAATGTTGCAATGTCCTATTTTGTTTTTCATAGTGCATCTTAATGAAAAGTGAGAATATTAACAAGATAATTTCAACAATATTCTCTTGGTGCACAACTGTTATGTGACTATTGTCATTGTTGTGTATTATAGGATCCAGAGGAGGCCATGGAGAGAGGACATGGACAGCGTAGAACTACTAAATCACAGAGAGGAAAGTGGGTGGAAATAGATATGACAATGGAATCTACAGATACAATAGAGGTAAGAAGAGAAAGCAACCTAAACCAAAGGAGGAAGGTGTTTATGAATTCACAAATGCTACAACTTAGAGGAGATAAAGTCATTTTTTTGTCCATGAGGCCTTTGAGGTCAAACTTATAGGTTCAAAATGCACAGGAATGGTGATTAAATGTGATTCTGTGATCAAGGGAAAAGTTTGAAAATTAGGATGGCGAAAACATGATATCAATATGTCAAATATATGACTAAAGTGAGGTTTTGTGTTGTATAGCATATTCGTTGAAATGATATAATTGGTGTACTAAACATTATTTACTATGTTGTGTATTATAGGGGCAAGACGAGGCCATAGCAACAAATCGTTTCATATCAAATGAGGAAACAACAGATGAAGCAGGACATCAGGTACTCAAATTTTGGCTTAACTTAGGAAAAAATGATCTAATGGAATTTTGTGATACGTCCATCTTTTTTCATAGTATTATTGAAATTTATAATGTATTATCCAATCTTGACATAAATTAATGCATGTTGTTGATTATTTTAGATGGAGATTGAAACAAATGCAGAGCCTGATCATTCAACTAGAACAAGATATGTACATGGGCGTGGACCTAAAACTATTAAATCACATAAAGGAAAGTGGTGGAAGAGGATATGACAATGGATCCTGTACACATAACAAATGATTGCACTGAACAATAGGTTGGTCAGGACTATAGTACATGGGATGAATACTTTGAGAAAATTGTTGTTTGTGGATGTTTTGTATGTCGTCAAAAGAAACAATTCAAATGAGTGATTGTACATAGACATTACATATATGATGAGATTCCAGTTGGTAGTATGCCTCCTACAATCGATTCAAATCCAATAGGAATTGTGGTAAGGAATTTTCCAATTTGATATAAATAACATGTATACGTCGTTTAAACATTGTTTTACATTATTAAATAACTAATTTTTTTCTTAATGGATACTTGCAGGATAAAGTTCTTGGTTTAAAGTTTTCGGGATCACCGAATTCTATCCTTGAGGGCAATGATCATTTATCAAATGATACTTCTAACAAAAATATGTGCCAATAAACCAGCTCAAAAGATGAGGAATTGATGAAAATAAGTAACAGAACAAGAATCAGTTTAAAGATGCATAATTTGCTTAAAGACAAGGGGAAGGTGAACTACATACCCTATGAGAATGAATGTGATGGAGATGATGAATTTACCCTAAGTTTGAGATTAATTTACAAAGAGACATTTGATCATTAACTATATTGCACTTGGCCTAGTGATCAACAACTACCTAGAGTGTACAAGGTGTTTCAATTTTGGGGATACAACTACATGATATGACCCTCCAATATTCATGGAGAAAATCTAGGCCTCTTTATTGTCCAAAATGTACATGTGGGATCTAAACATAGAAACAATTCAGAATAAACTACTAGGAGATTAATGCCATATTATGGTCCATCATATTACAGTGGTGAATGGAGAAGGCTAGCAGAATATAAGCCTAGCATGTCAACATATGGTGTAAATTCAAATATGCATACACATCATCTCCAATTGGAAAGTGGAAAAGAAATGAATAGAGGTCATCTTATGTATATAGATGGGTGTGCATACACACACAAAAATATTGCAGGATTTATAAATAGTGGTAAGGGAAGGGACCCTACTGAAAGACCAAATTATCAATTTTTTGAGGTTATAAATGATAAAGATGGAGATATGGAAAGAGAGGTTCATAGATTGATAAAGGTTGAGGCTATTATGGACCTTACCATTGGGGATGAGTTATTGATTTACTACCCCTTCTTAAAACGCACTCCTATGTGAAAGAAAAGGGAAGAACAAGGTCTCCCTAAGGATGTTCTTAAGGGAAAAAACCAAAGAATAATAAATGAGTGTGGATTGATGTTTTATAAACTATGTTGTCAAAATTGTGTTTTATTTAAATTATTGTATAAAAAAGGTAGTCTATAAAATAATGTTCCATTATTCAATTGATGTATATATGTTCATACAATTTTTATTTTTATTTTTAAGCCATATTTGATTATATTTCTTTGAAATTGATACATTTATGATTTATCCAATTATTTCCAAACATTAAATAATGCTTGCATTTGTTGATAGGTAGAATATTTTGATGAAACACATACTAATACCCAAGATCCAACCAGGTTATTAAGATTTGGACAGGATGATCCAAACCATCCTTTAAACAATACCAAGGTGAAAAGAGCAACATTGAAGAGAATACTACCAGCTGAGAAATTTGAAGAGCTGATGAGATCCGCATACACTGATGACATGCCACCTAGCCTTAATAATGATGATCATGATAGTGAAAATGCAGTGCATGAAGAAGGATTGAATGAAATTCTTATAGGTTTCTTTGGGGATGGAAACAATGATGACAGTAATGATCATATGGTTGACAATAACTATGATAGCAGGGGTAATTACCACCAACATAATGTTGATGATAACAACCTGAAAGACTCCATCAAGCAAGCAACAAAGACACCTATGTTAAAATCGGGTGCAAGTAGAACCTCAAATTCAATTGATTTAATCTCTTCCAATCTTACATGGCACTAAAAACTAAAATATTCCCTGAAGAGAATGTGTTGCCATCAACTTGCAGGCAAGCGTGTCTGTTGTTGGTTGAGTTGGGGATTGAATATAAGAAAATTCATTCATGTAAAAATGATTGCATTTTATACAGAGATGAATATCAAAACAAGGTAGAATGCCTTGTATGCAAATAGAAGAGATATCGTACAAATGTACATGGTCCTACAGTTCCAAAGAAGGTTTTATGTCACATGCCAATTATACCTGGACTTCAACGAATGTTTCATTGCAAGTCACTTGCACAATTGATGGAATGGCATACAAAGAACAAGAGTAAAGATGGATTCATGTGAATTTTGGTCAACTCCAAAGCAATGAAACACATAGAGGAAAAATGGCCAGGAAAATTCAAAGATGAACCCTGTAGTATCAGGTTTGGTCTTGCAATTGATGGAGCGTGCCCATTCTCTTTCCTAAGCTCAAATTATAGTGTTTGGCTAGTCAGATTGATAGTATACAATATTACCCTATGGATGAGTGTTAGAAAGGAGCACCTTCTGTTGACCCTCATTGTTCCAGGAAAACATCAAGTTAAAAACATGGATGTTTATCTTGCGCCTTTTATTGATGAGATGCAACTGCTATGGAAATGCATAAGAATGTATGACATATCACGTCCTCCATCAAATAGGTCCTTCATGTTGTATGGTGTGCTATGTTGGACTATTCATGATTTCCCAGGACTTGGTGTTTGTTCTAGTAAGATAAAATATTTACATATTTACACTCATAATTTATTTTCATCCTAACTTTTATACTTAGTTTTATACTATTTTTTTGATGTTATTAACATTACTTATTGAAATGCAAGGCTTCAAACAAAGGGGATATTTGCATGTCCAAGATGTGTAGAAAAATTTCAAGGGCAGTATTCTAAAGATCTACATAAATTTATTTATGCAAACAACAAGGTTTTCTACCACTAGATCATAAGTTTAGAAATCACCAAGAATCAATTTGATGGAAAATTTGAAAGTAGAGGCTCTCCATGCACTAATACAAAAACAATATATGACTAAATAAACTACTAAAAATTGCATATAAATGACTAATTTTGGTCACATGATCATGAATAGTTTATTGTCGTCATTTATATAACGCATCAAATTTATGACTAAACTATTTTAGTCATTTATCTAGTCATTGATTTGGTCATTGATTTGGTCATTGATTTAATCATTCATTTAGTCATTGATTTAGTTGTTAATTTAGTCATTGATTGTTGTTAACTGTCATTTATTTAATCATATATTTAATCATTAATTTAGTCATATATTTAGTCATTAATTTAGTAATTGATTGTTGTTAAGTGGCCATTTATTTAGTCATGGTAGTCATTTATTTAGTCATATATTTAGTCATATTTAGTCATTAATTTAGTCATATATTTAGTCATTATTTTAGTGCGGTAGTCATATATTTAGTCATTGTAGTCATATATTTGGTCATTGTATTTATTTATTTTAGTCATTTATTTAGTAGTTTAGTCATTTATTTGAGTGAATCAATGATTCAAGTTATAAATCAAATCTAACTTAATTAATTCTCACAAATTTATGCATATAAACTTCAAATATCATAGATATTCAAATTTTTTTTTGTATTGGATTAACATGAAAAAAATATACAATCAACAAACAACTTTATGCATATAAAGCTCAAATATCATAGATATTCAAAATGTTTTTTTGTATTGCATGAAAAAAAAGAATATACAAACAACAAATAGCTGCATAACCAAAGGAATTACAAACAACATATAGTTGCATAAACAAAGATCCAAGAAATACATCCTTCACTGCACTCTTGGTTGCCATGGAAGACAAATCCAAGATACGATACAAATGCTACAAACATTGAAGGGAGAAAAGACATGAAAATATATAGTAAATGTAGTTATATTATTTGTGGTGCATATATTGCTCGATTCACAACAACCTTTCCCTCCCATTCCAGGCGGACAACCCTTGAGAGAAGATTGCAAGGATTCGAATGAGAAGGATGGCAACTTCCTATCTAGAAATATCACTGGTCATGGTTGGATGAAAGTAAAGAGTGCATGTTCACCTCTCCAATTTAACCAGTTGCAACCTGAAAATAAGATTTCAATGAGGGTTTTAGAATATGTTTATTAAAATGAATATAGTTATTAAAATGAAAATAGCCAAGATCTAATAATGAGCACATTTAGATTTTTACAATATGGCATCCTTTACCTATTTCAATGGTTTTGTGAGATTTCCCATTACAGATGCTTAAATCGTTAATGATGTAACAAAAGAAATGAGTTTACTTCTATGCCACTTCACATTAGAAACACTTCATAGAAACTCAAAACCATTAGAAATCAAATACTGAGGAATGATCATCAATTGTTAACAACCTTTTCCACAATCTTTCTGCAATAGTTTATCCCTCACTTCCTTCCCCATGTTTATGCCACTTTACCTATAGAGAAGTCATGTCATCAAAAGTTATGTATGCTTTGGGGCTTGAGACCGATAATGGTGATGGAATGGATTTCAGTCTTAGATCAAAGTACAACTACAAAATAAAGTTTTATCCATTCTTAGGACTATCCTAGAGATGCATAGACCCCTACTTCAGGCTTGAAAAATCTCTCTCGATATTCCCTACATCCTCTCGACTTGGTGAATTTCTTCTAGGAATCCATCGACTCCTCATGGGTCACTTCTTTTATATGCTATAAAAGGTTATGAATGATCCATTTCATAAAAAATGACCAATTGAAGGATCTTTGAAATAGATTGCAGTTGCAATGAGGAAGATAATAAGGTGCATACTTGGAGGTTCAAGACAAATGAAGGAGGTGCAAAGGAATCTACACCCAAATTGATTGAATTAGGGCCTATATCAGATATTAACTATGGAGATCAATATGAGCATTCTAACAATGTATGTTCTATCAAATATAATGAAATAAAACTTGTGAGCCCAAAAGAGAAGATCCATATGTTGTAGAAGCCATAGCTTGCTTTCAAAAACATAGTGAAAAATAGAAGGCAACAAGAGTTCCATAACTTTGTAAATAGATAAACAAAAGTATACAAACGCAAATGAACAAATAAATTAGGCTCAACAATTATGCATATATGTTTCCCCACCATTTTTGCTGGTTTCCCCACTACTATTGGTTTTAGCTCCTCCAAAATTTTCCTTGCTGGTATTGACCTTTCACTTCTTCGATTTGGCAAGCTGCAGTAGGAAAATAAGGTTTTGATGAGGGTTTTAGAGTCTGTTTATTAAAATGATAACTGACCAAGATCTTGATAATGAGCACATTTAGGTTTTAACATTACATCTTCCTTTACACCACGTAGTGAAGTATTCACCTATCCCATTAAGCAGAGGAAAACAAAATGAGAATAAGGTATGAAACAACATAGCCGCCGCCGTCGTCATTCTCTCCTGCCTAGTTTTCATCAAAGAATGTGATGGAAAAATAAGTAAATACAAAAGAAAAAGATATATCTGAAAGCATCAAGCCTGAAATACTCATCTTCAATTAAGCAAACTTCCTAAACTATTACTAATAGTAAACACGTTTAGGTTTTATCATTAGGGCATCCTATTACCTCTATTTTTTGCTGGTTTCTGCTACTATTGGTTGGCTCCTCCAAATTCTTCCTTGCTGGTATTGACCTTTCACTTCTCCGATTTGGTGAGCTGCAGCCTGAAAATAAGGTTTGACGAGGGTTTTTATTAAAATGAAAATTTTGGCCAAATCTGTTTATTAAATGAAAAATTATTTATGCCCATTATGCCTGCCCATTATGGATTTTCCTTCTAAAAGAATTCAAAATGGACTCTAAATTAAATAAATTACAATATAAATCTTGATTTTTATACAATAAATGTTACTAGCACTTGCAATCGGGGAGCTGCAAAGGAATACACCGATAGTATTATATAATTACCTAAATGTTATTAATCGCTATCTTTTGCATATATAACAAATACTTGACATATATGTTATTTTAAACCTCCAGGAGCTGATGAATTCTATTGGATTACCTCTGCAATTCTTGTTCTGTTGCATTGAATGCTTTTTGAAGAACTTCTGCAGACATGCCCCCCTCTTCCAAGGCAAATTCTGCAATTTAAACATAAACAGAGTCAGTTATCAATAAAAGCAATGAGTAATGATTTAAATTTTAATAACATGAAATGCTCACGTGTTAGTTATCAAAAAACCCAACAATTATTATTGGGCAAAAAAAATTGATCTTTGTTATTTAAATTCACACAAACTATCAAAACTGTTTAGGGCCCCTCCAAAAAAAAATTGAAAAAAGTTTTCATCCTTCCAAATATAACATCCCCCGATTGTTAAAATCTCAATTACATCATACCTATTAACCTTTTATGCAAAAGTATCAACAGAGAAAAGGGAGGCATTAAACACACATCAATCTGTGTGAGATCATTGGCTATAAAATTGAATTTATATTTGAAACTACTATGCTTAAAGAAAACACACGGGTTGACTAAAAACCCCAAGCTGAAATTAAGAAACATCAAAACAATCACATAACCATACACAGTAACAACTATATTTAATTTGAAATCAGGGGAACTATTTTTATTCTAAAGCAAAGGAGAAAATCAAACTTGCAAAAGACCCTGTTATTACTCCTAAACAACCCGACAGAGAAGATCCTGATGATAGTGCTGGGAATGACATTCAAGCATAGGGAAACTCATGATTATGTTGTTGGTTTTTAGGTTGTTTGCTAATGTTTTAATAGGGTGTTTAACTTTGTTCAATATGCCTTAAACTTGCAATTTTGGTTTGAAGAATGGGCTTTGTATTCAATTGTGCAAGTAGAGAGTTTCACAAAATGCCTCACCCAAATGTAGGCTTAGCCAACATATATCACAAGAAACATCTATCATGAGGTTGTGCAATACTCTTTTGTGCATACTCTGTCATGAGGTTGTGGAACTCTTTTGCGCATTGTGTTTGAAAAGACTGGCATGAGAGAACTTTCTAGAGAACCATGCCTGCATGGAGTGAAATAAAACAGAAGAAATAAACGATCTGGGCAGCATAAAAATTACAAAAATTAAACTCAGTTAGACCATGGCAAGTGACTTACCTCTTCCACCAAAGCCTTACAAACAGGGCACTCTTGGCATAAACATATAATTCCATCCTTCCCTTGTCAAAATTGGCAATGATGAAGACCTACTGTGCCATTGAGAAAGCAAGCAGCAAACATGACAAATTGTTTACCTTGGATGTGAGCAGATGTTCTTCCACAACAATGTAGTGCACCAGTCTGGTACCCACCTGCTTAAGGTTTCCTGCCATGAAGTCTAAAAGTTAAATGCAAAAGTTTATGCAGCACATAGTAGCATCCTTGCGATCAATTATGCAATCCTCCGTCCACACCATTAGACAAAAATACTCACAATACATAAAATATTGAAAGCACCACCTATAAGAAATAGGAATCTCAAACCTAGAAACATATCCTTATGATGCCTTACCTTGTGTAAAAGCGAACTTAAAAAATATAAAATAAAATACAGAAAGAAATCATTATCCACTTCCACAATACCAAAGAACCTTTATTCTATCATAATAAAAAGCCTACTACAACACACCAATTTCTCTTCAACGGGCTTGTAGATCTTCTTACATACTCTTCAACCTCTTCAGATGATTCAATATATTGCTAGCAATATTCCATGTAAGAATCCCCTTTCATTGAATATTCCCCATCTTACATATCATTTTTCGTGGTCATATCATTTGGGTATGAATCATTAACCTCATTTGAACCTGTAGTCTAGACCCAATACAGCCATCAGAATTCTCTTCCTTACCCTTGAATACGTTTTTATGCAGAACCACAAAATGGATTTTGAATAGGTTAGTAAATGTTAGTCTTTATTGCAAATGGCAGCAATCGTTTAGTTTCTACACAACACCAAGGTATAGTGAATAGCTTACAAAATTACAAATGAGAGGCATCACTATTGATCAACATAAACTCTAATTCATAGAATGTGCACCTTAA
Organism: Sequoia sempervirens; assembly: GCA_007258455.2. Lineage (NCBI taxonomy): Eukaryota > Viridiplantae > Streptophyta > Pinopsida > Cupressales > Cupressaceae > Sequoia > Sequoia sempervirens. The sequence goes on along the minus strand of VDFB02110674.1, from coordinate 2,037 downwards.
CTCGTATTGCATTAATAATCATTCAATACATTCTTATGCAAAACTATTGTCAATTATGTGGTAAGGGTTGTCTCTATTACAACTGACATATTTTGATCCAATGATGCTATGAACTATAGATCTAACTATTATGATGTTTTAGCTATGATGTATTGCTCTCAATATTATAATATTTTATGTATTAATTTGAATATAACCATAAAGTTTATACTTGTTATTACTAATATCAATTTTAGTGATTATTATTGTTTTGCAGGCGTAAATTTAGGAATATCCTCAAAAGGGGACATTACAAATAATTTAGTCGAATACAAAGTAATTTTCAAGATTAATCGTGAGGTTTTTAGCAGGGAATATTTTATTTTTCTGTTTGTATCTTCATGGAAGATTTTGAATAAGGTTGTAGTTGTTCCATTTAGTAGTGATAAGCGTGAGGCATTGAGGAAAGGCTGTTTCAAGATGTTTTGTGGTGTTGAGTCAGTTTTTCAGTTGAAAGAAACCGAGTCTATTCTAAAAATTCCGTATCTTGTGTAGTGGTTGTCATGTAGTATGATATATGAGTTGTTAGTAATGAGTTCAATGTGGGTTTAGGATTCAAACTGTCTCAAGAATCTTAATTTGTTTTGCTAGCTCTGCCGATTTTATCGCACAGATCCATCTGTAAGTGATATTGTATTGGAAACTTTTAAATATCATGATGTTCTATCTTGTTTGCTGGAGTAAATTAAATTTGTTAAGTTCTGCAGTTGTTAAATGCTGGTGATAATATGTTAAAGACTTACCTAACTGCTGAAAATAAGAAACTGTGGGTAAGGTGAGCTGCTTGGATTGGTTGCCCTTCATTGGGTACCTGGTCCTTGACTGCATCAGACATGATGTTGAATACCGTCAATAACACATATACAGTGTAGACAGGCTTTACAATCTTTTGAAGAAAATAACTTCATATATAAAAGCAAGAGTTATGTTTTTTAGTTGACTTCTCACATAGAGGTGCTAGCTCAGAAGTAGATTCTTAAGAATTAAGATTTCTGAAAATACTTTTTATATTTGAATATAGAATTGGGGTGTTTGAAGCTAACTCCTAAAATAGGAAAGCGTGATATGATCCTTGAAATACTCTAAACAGGACTACTGAAAATTTAATCGTTGTAAAATTTGTTTGGGGGAGAATGTATGACAGTTTCGACCTCTCGTGGCCTTCAACATCATCATCATTCAACAGACAAGGGTAATCCTTGAGATCTACAACACATCGATCAAAGAGAATATAGTAGCACCTTAAACCTCCAAATAAGCCATACCCTATTTACAGAATGTCCCAAAGACTTGTCACTAAACATTTGCTATACTAGCTCATTGTCACAAAGATCTAAATACTTCAATAATACATAGATGAGCAAAAGCACTCCATGTGGTATTAAAAAGAGTACTCAAAACATTTTGAGACAATTTTACGAACGCAATCTAAAGATGTTTTGGTCTCTTTCTTCCTTGATGAAACACCTATTTCAAGACCCACACATTATATCAAGGGTTCGTGCACCTTTCTTTTGTTAATGCGAGAATATTAGATTGCTACCATTTCCCTCCTAGACTTGTATGCTGGGCAACCAAATGGCATCTTATTGAATACTCACACAAAGAACTCTTGTATCATTCAATTTTTTTGGTTCAAATTCTTAAGAAAAGATATGGAGTATTCAATTGATTCACGAAACTGATTTAATTACTAGACCAGGAAAGTCTTATCAATAGAAATTACAAAAAAATCTAAGCATATCGAAATGTAATAATAGACAAACAAAAGTGTTCAACAAGTCCAAGTTGAACATTCAGAGCATGTCATGGCCAGCAAGCCTCATAAGCTTGATTCCTATGTAGGCAATAGAAACCAGTAAGCCAAAATGGATGATAACCAGAGAAAGGTTATTTTAGCTACTAAAATTAGTTTCCATGCTAACTCTGTTTTTCCTATCGGCAGTAAAAATTCAAATCTTACAGAAAAGGCATGATGACTTGCATGGGATTTTACCT
>VDFB02110673.1:157665-206258 GCA_007258455.2 Sequoia sempervirens | reverse complement strand
TATTTCTTTGGCTGAGGTCCAGGAGAAATGTTGTTGGTCCAGATTCCCTTTTGGCTAAGTCTTATGACTTACAGTTCTAGAATTAAGTTTTTATGATCATGTTGAAGATAATTTTGGTGTCTGGAAGGATTTGATCATGCTAAGGGTTGTGTGTGCTTAATTGTTCTATGTGTTTTACACTACTTTGGCCGACCTTATGTTGAACACTACTTTCAAATTTTTTGAAGCATGTTGGGACCTATTTGGGTCCTCATCAAGAATGTGTTTGGGTCACCCTCATTCTAATTCCACCCTAGGATGTTTTGGTGCCAACCTAATTTGAATTTAATGATGGATGGCCAAATTTGGGTATGTTTCAAAGTTTAAGATGGTATAAATACATGATGAGTTAATGGTGAAAGATGTACAAAGAAATAAGTGCAAAGAAATAGAGAAGATAGATACAAAATAGATGTGAATCAGTGTGTGTGTGTGTACATGTGATGCGAGTGTGGCAGATCAATGTGAATTCTAAATGTTGATTTTCTAGATGCAGTGAGTTGAAGGTGTACTCTATCTTCCATGCATGTCTGCAAGTGGTTGAATAAATTCTGGTGGAAATCTCTATTGCATTGAGATTGTCTTCTCTCTGTAACATATCTCTTCTATCTCTATGGCAGTGAGCCTTTGTAATCAGTTTTGATATTCTCTATAGTGTGAGTTAATCCTCACTATGGTATTTCCCTCATTGATTTTTCCATGTATTTATCTGGTGTTACTATGCTCGTGTGATGGTTTTCAGTTTCTGCACTTGCACTTAATGTTTAATCATTTTATCAGTGTTAAGGATTTGTGATTGATCTAAGTTCCAGTGAGTGATTTAAAACCTCTTAATTTTCTTGTTCAATAATATCATGACCTAAACTAATCTTTTTTTTTTTATTTTTTTAATTATGTAAATAATTATCTTTAGATTGAAGGCATATATTTTTTTACAAGAAAATTAACAAATTAAAAGTTATTAAATAATATGAAAACTTGACATTTCAAGTTTATGGACTTGTTTCCTCATAAATTAATTAAAAAATAGAAAAAATAATCCAATCATAAAAAAATGAAAATTAGATGATGACCTTGCCATGACAATATGATATGTCAATGCTTCTAAAAAAACCCATCAGGCATATTGTCAAAGTCAATTTTTTCTCTTGGCATTGCCATGACCTTGTACTTGCGGGTCCAAGGCTAAGGGTTGGGTTACCATGCCTTTTATGAGCCTAAATACAAATGAAAAACATGGATTGTGAGTTTCAAACTTTTTGCAACAAGTACCCACTTTATAATGGGTACATATTCTAAAACATGGATGGGTACTTGTTTTAAAGTTGAAAAATGATACTTCCCCTAAAAGTGAACCCAACTTCTTGAACTTACCCATATATTTCAACAATAAATATTTTTAACTACTATAATATAATGACAAAACTAAAAATAATAATGATTATTCCTTTAAAATTTTAAAAAATCATAATAGTTTTCTAAATCATGATATGCAATATTTTAGATGAATCTTAAATTTATACAAATACCATTATTATTGATCTCACCACATAATAATATTATAATATTATAAACAACTATAATAATAAAAAAAACATTTTAACAATTCAAAGAAAATAAACGATTATGTCTAAGTTAATATTAAAAAAACTATAATAATATTATAAAAATTATTTTCTAAATTTTCTTAAAATTAAAAGGAAAAACCATAGTAATTCAAAAAATTGTATAGCATTTTTTTAATATTAAAATATATGGATCCTAAAAAAATTAAGTGACAAATTTTAGTTTTAGTCACCTTAGCATGCTTTATGATTCATTTTATCTATTTCTTAGCCTAAAACCATCACTAATATGTTTTATGCTACCCAAAGACGCATTTCTTTTCCTTGAATCATTTCTAAAAGTCTTAAATCAAAATTAAATACTAGGACTAAAGTCATTTGGGTGATATCTATAAAAAAATCACCCATATAGTAGACTAAAAATTAACTTAATTTCATTCCAACTTTGGGTCTTAGAAGCCCTAATTCTATGTTTCCTTAATTTTATTTTTATGCTCAAGTTGAATCCATCTCAACACAACAATCCCTTCTTCCTCATTTTGAATCATTAAACATCTTCCCATACTAAATTTTCCTCTCAAGTACTCTTATAATTTATATTCCTCTCACATCCATTCTTCATAGCTAAAAACTAAAAGATCCTCCATTATAATCTCTAACATTTCCCTTCACCATAACAACCTCATATTATTCTTTTCTTTCCTATGAATTTCCTCTTCCCATACCCCCCTCTTCCAAGTTCTCATTTTTATCAAATTCTTCATTCAAATGCTTGTTGCAAACCCAAACTTTCTACTAATAATTCTCCAAGAATAGTAATAAAAAAATAATCTCCCTTTTTGTTCTCCAATGCATGAGAAAACAAAAAATAAACATCCTCCTAGGTTTTAATTGTAGTCACAAAACCTTACAAACACCAAAAATTCCCCACATAGTCTAGCACACTCATCTAGTCTTTCGAAGGAAAATTTGTTGATGGTTGAAATATACCTCTTAGGGGACTAACTGAGGTAGTTTACCAAATAGCCTAACCTATTTTTACTATCTCCAACTTAGAAGGTAAAAATCTAAATACTTGGAGTAGTTGTAGGTAGTCTTAAGGTGAATCTAGAATAAAAAATTTAGAATATTATTCATAGATTGCTTCAAGGCTATAATATATTAAGGTATCTATCATTTTTATGAATGTTTTCATCTCTAATGCCCCATTACATTTTATATAGGCTCTGTTTCCCTTGGAACTAAAATTTGACCTTGTAGGTATACCTAAAAGGTCTCTAGCACACAACCCTAGTACTAGTGTTCGCATGAGCCCCAAAAATTTACACAACTATTTGCATGCTTGGTGTAGGTATCTACTCTAGTTCCCAACTTCATGTAATTTATCTTACACAACTTTTGGAAACTTCAAATTTTACAAGTTTGTTCCTTTAGTCTTACCTAACATTTTTTTGTCAAAAATATTCAATCAATAACATCTCAAGGGGTGCATTATCCTTCTCCTTCTCTCTTCTATGCTTTCCTACTTTGCATTTCACACTTCCTAGCTTGTGCATTTAATCTATTTTCTTGTTAATATGAATGTAATTAATTACTTTTTTACTTCAATTTATGGTCAAATTTATATGGATTAGCTTAAAGAAACCATACTAATACCATTAACACACTTTAACAATTAGAAGATCCTAAAATATTTCTTTTGACAACAAATTTTGTTAATTATTATCAAAGAATAATCTTTATATCTAAAAATTTGTATGCCTTAAAAAAATTAAAATCAAAATTTAGTAGTAAAAATCATTGTACCAAATATTTGGTACAATGATATCTTTATATCTACTTCATTATTTCATCATAGCATCATCATATTTTTCCTATTCTTTCCTAGATGATTTTTCTCTTCCAAAATTGTTCTCTTCTAAAATTCAATTGTTGTCAACTCCTTCCTTCAAATGCTTGTTGCAAACTCAAAACTTCTCTTAATTATTCCCGAAGTGGATATGCAACATTTCCATCTCCCTTTTTGTCATCTATTACACAATCACACACAACCCAACAAATAAACATCCTCCTAGGTTTTATTTGTAGTTGCAATATCTTGCATACACAACAAACATCTCACATAATCTAGCACACACATCCAATATTTCTAACTATTTTTTATTGATGGTTGAAACATACCTTCTAAGGGAATAAGGTAGTCTCCCAAATAACCCAACCCATTTTCCCTATCTCCAACTTAGATGGTAAAAATATAAATATTTGGAGTAGTTGCAAGTAGTGTATAGATGGATCTAGAATCATCAAAGGTAGAAGATCAAACACAAAAGGTTTCAAGTCTATAAAGATGAATTCCTCTAGCACTTCAATGATTTTTTTCTATCTTTAGTGCCCCATTACATTATAGCTAGGCTCTAACACCACTGGAAGTGAAATTTGACCTTGAAGGCATATTTGGAAGGTCTCTAGCACCCAACCCTATCATCGATGTCTACACAATCCCTCCAAAATTAACATATGTGTTTGCATTCTTGGCTTAGGTATCTACTCTAGTGCACAAGGTAATGTAATTTATTCTACACAACTCCTAATGACTCCATATTTTGCATGCTTGCTCCTTTTCCTATCAACATGTCTTCTTTAGATGTCCTCAATCTACAACATCTCTTGGGCATGTAATCCTTCTTCTTTTCTATTTTATGCTTTTCTAATTTTCATTTCAGCCTTCTTAGTTTATGCATTTAATTTATTTCATCATAGAAATAAAAATAATTAATTACAATTGTACTTCCATTTGTAGTTAGATTTAGATATATTAGAGTGAAAAAAAAGTTATCATAATCTCATAGGTATACATTGACACTTTGTGGATGCTAAAATGTGTATTTCAATAACAAACAATTTTTGATTACTATCAAAAAATAATATTTAAATCTAAAAATAATAATATACTATCTTTGAAATTTTAAAAATCGCAATAGTTTTCAAATCGTCTCACCACAATCATAATATCATAAAAAATAATAATATAATATTTTAGAGAGAGAGAGGGGGGGGGGGAGGGGGAGAGATAGAAACAAATAGATTGAGAATAATAAACGAGAGACCTATCTTTCTTTCTATCTCTCCCCCCCCCTCTCTCTCTCTCTCTCTCTCTCTTGTGTTGATGTATGAGATAAATTGGATGATCGAGACCCTCCTCATTCCCTTTCTACTACTATTCTTACCACCTCATAATCTTGTTTATGTTTTTATGCTCCAGATCTTAATCCTATTTAGATTTTAAGAATGTAACTTTTTCCATCCATTTTTTCAATATATGTAGCATTAATTTTATATTTTATAAATGATAATATAGACACTTATTCATCAAAATAAATAATTCACTACACTTGTTGTGATACTCAATAAAATGAAACAGTAAAACTTTCTAAATATAACTTAATATAAAATATCAATACACTAATTATAACTGTTCATCACAAGATATATCATTTGTCGTAAGAGAATAATGCAAGAACAACTGTAAGAACCAACTCAAATCTTATCCGTTAATATGCCAGAAAACATAAAAATGAGAAGAGATGTATAACAGACTCAAAATATATTAACATTGATAATCTCTATACGCCATCTGCATGACAGGAACTTAGATCTAATTCAATTGAAAAGTAAACTCACAGACATGTAAGGTGAAGAAACTGCAGGTCTTGCAAAGATTTCAATAAAAACATTCTCTGTTCTTCATGGGTTTAATTTTCTCAGTGTTATATGAGATATTGAGAAAGGAAAGAAAAGAGTACCCATAATGAAGAAGGCAGCAGCCCAGCGTCCAGTTGCAGAATAGGAAACATGGCCTCCCTTGAGGTCTACTGATCCATCTTTTACCCACTCCTTCTCATCATGTTCAATATCAAGCCCAGCTTCCATACTCATCTGTTATCTTTCCCCTGTTTAAGTCTCAGATGTAGTTTCACTTGTATTTTGCCTGAATGATATATGCTAAAGAGCAAGGATGGATTCCAGAGGCTGCGCAATTCTAGCAGTTAAACTCAACCAGAATAGGTTGAGAGGTTGTTATCATTTGGTAGTGCATTGTCTCTTAATATATTTTTTGTTTGTATTTTAACTATCATCTGGACAAAATGGGAACAACAACGATATAAAAGTCTGAGACACCAAAAAGATGTCAGACCAGTTGTTAGAGTAGTTGTTAGATCGCTAGATCCAATAATTGTGTTTTACGTCATATTTAACTATTGAAAACATCTCTCCCTTTTCTTCTTGTAATGGAATATCACCTTACATATATAATTACCCTAAAGCAAATATTTAAACAATAATAAAATCTTAAACAATAATAAAATCTTACATATAAAGTTGAATTAAAATTTTAGAAAAATTAAATCTGATATTTAGTTAAAATTTAGATGGAGAAATATGTTGTTAAATATGATAGAAATAAATTCATTAATGCGCATGTGAAACTAATTTCGACATTTTTGAAAGGGAAGTTAGTGATGACCTTGAACATGATCATGAAAATGTATTGGTACAGAATTGATAACTATTGGAAACATGCCCTAGCTCACTATACCTATGTCGGAAGTGTGGTGGGTTGATAGATACCATTTAGGAACTTGCTAGAAAATAATTTATCCTCATTTGATCAAGCGAATCTAGGTAGCTTGATTTACTAACAGTGAATCAAGACTGAAGACAATAGGCATGAATGTAATATGCCTAGGATGATGATAAAATAATATGATAAAATTAGTATTCTCTCATATGAATACCCTTCTAGGGTTTCTTGAATGATTTGAAATGGATAAGGAATGTCTTTAAATACAACATAGCACACAAATCCACATACCTATACTCTAATTCTACTCACAATGACTGGTAGGAAGAAGTCAACAAAGTTTAGCTTGAGGTTTGAGACTTAAAAGTTTATGGTTTAAATTTGTGTGTGGAAATTATTATAGTCAATAATTTTACACATCTAGATCTAAACCAAGTTCGCAAAAGGGAGATTTAGGAATTGAAATTGTTTCCTAAGGATGAGTGGTGATGGGGATAGGCCGTGATAAGATCACAAGCTACTAGTTATTGTATAAAAGACACTTTGATTAAAGTGGGCCCAAAAACATAGGGCAAAGGGCACACGTATGCAATTTCAATATTACAATTCCCCTCTACTAGGTTGTGCATGCAAAATTATACGAGGATGCATGTCGAAGTAAAACAAGCTCAATCAACATGAAAAATAAATATTTCAAACACTAAAAGGATATGGATATTGGGAAATATTTTTTATATTCTCCTCACAATGATTTCTCCATTGAAAACTTATAAAATAGAAAAAAATAAAGCAACAAATATCATTTGTAACACATGTAAAATAAGAAATAACTATAGGGTGAGTGTAAGATCATAATGGGCCAAAAATTACCTCTAAGTGATAATTAAAATGCTAAGAAATAATGAAAGTAAAAATAAGAAGGTGTGAGATCATTGTTGTTGTTTGACCCATAATTATCTCACATTCACTCAAAAAACATCTCAAAAAATAATGAAAGTAAAAAGAAAAAGATAAGAGATTTTGTCTAAGAAGGAAGTGGTAAGCTTTGACTAAGTGGAAGAGTGTTAGAACTCTAATTAAGTGAAAAAGTATACCAACATAGAAATATTAATAAAGCTCCCCTCAACTTGGGAATTATTATGATCTTGTCATTATAAAACATACAAATGAACATTAGTGACATATATGCCCCCTTTAATTGGTTGAATATAAAGGAAACAAGGAGAAAAAGGTATGTTTCTATAAAACATATAAAAGTGGTAAGCCATATCATCATGTGATAATAATGTATGAACATACATAAGATAGGATTGTGAAAGTATATATAAGGGGGGAAAGAAAAACATCTTCAATTGTTAATCCAATGATGACAAATAATAAATGATGGCAACCACATATGCTAGGACAATGTAAGCACCAAAAAATGGTGGATATAATCATGATAAAGATCATAACATATATAGGCATGTGACCATAAAATAACATGTAATCATAACCATAATATCATAACAAATAAGTTTGACAATCATTTGAAAACATTAAAATATAATAAACATGTAGTATAGAAGTATCATAAAATATAAACATGGGAAGAATATGATTATGATAATAAAAATTTAAGAGTGATATCATTTAATTATCTATAATTATTTGGAATATAATAATAAGCATAAAGTACAAGTAGATTGAGAGCCAAACATCATAAACATGAAACATGAAAAGCATAGAAACATTATGAGCATGTAATCTAGTAAGTATAAAAAAATCATAGAAATATAACATAGGATAATAATAAAAATAGAAAAACTAAATATTAAACATGGCTCATAAGAAGAAAAAAGACATTTAGGAAAGAAAATTAACTAAACATGAAATAATCAAAAGTAAATATGCCCCCAAGTGAGGAAAAAAGCATAAAGAATAATCTATAGAGAAGGTGCATATTTAAGCTTGGATTCAATTCTAGTAGGCCCAATAGATGCTTAAACATAATCTAAATTCATATGTATATCATAGTTGAGATATATGTTATATGAGGGATCATTGTTAGAGTTAGTGTGGCAAGGGTTGGGGTTTGAGATGTATCTATAATTTTAAATCAAATATTTTACAAGGTGGCATACTTTTTATAACTCATCCAAGTTTTCTATGTCAAGGATTTAATGTATGGAATGGAAATAAAAATTATTCTTAATTAAGATTCAAGTGTGGGCAGCACCCATGGTTGATAGGGTAGAAATTATGATGGGATATAAAAATGTTACCAAAAACTATGTACATAAGATAATTGGTAAAAATAGAGATACATTTTAATTACACTAGTGTATGTAGAGAGGGTATGAAAAATATAAATTAGAAGTGTAGAAATGAAATTGAGAGTGTTAATTAATACTCTATGACCACATGCTATGTTATTGGTTTATTAAGTGAATCCCTAGAATATCTAGATATGATGTTCCATACCTAAAAAAGTATTTTATGTGATTATGCATAAGAACCAATATAATGGTCATCCATAGAATTTCTATCAACATGTGCATGTTACCTAGAAAAAGGAACATGTTCATGATGTACTTCAACATTGTTATCATGTCCAATTAAATGATTGGTAGAAATTTTCAAATTTTGATTAGGGGGCAACAAAAGGATTTCCCCCATAATTGATACCTTCACATTATTCATATTATTCTTATCAAATGTTGCATTTTATGTTTTAAATCCATGCACCCTTAAGTATAGTAACCATTAAATCTATGATAGTTGCAAAATATATTCTCATTATAATCCTTAGGTAGTCTTATAATGGAAGAATAGGTGGAAGAGTAATCAAATTAGAGATTAGTAATATTTAAAGTGTTAGAAATCATGTTAGTGTTCACATTGGTTAGTAGTAATAATGTCTGTGAAGTTAAAATAAAAGTGAGTTATAATAACAACTCATGAAACAATTCTAGGTGAGAAAATAATTATTTAAGGAGCACTTGTTTGTACATTTGAGTTGTTGAAACAACTCAATGTATTAAGGTTGTTTCCTAAAAATAGGATATGACAATCCTATAAATATCTAATGTATTTGATTGAAGAAAAATGAAGCACGTATCATTTTATGTTTAATTTTTTCAGCTTATTTTGTCTTTGCTCAAATTTGTTTACATGATATCAGAGCATTCCATCTTGTGCCTGTGTAGATGGAATGAATAAAAATATTTTGGTTGGAGATATCAGAGCATTTATCTTTCTTATACCCGTGAGTAGTGCAACACCATTTTTTTGGGTAAATTGTGTTAAATTTAAAATGGCATTTCTTCATATTAGTTTAATGCAGTTGTAGTAAAATGGCAATATCTTTTTCATTTCATAACCAAATTTAAAAATTCAAATTTTTTTGGAAAGCTGATGAAAGGTACAATAAAACCCAGTAATGGTTTGAAGATATATTTTGTACAATGAGAGCAGTTTGGAGCAAAAAATAGTGGTTGCAAGTTTTGACGTGATAACTCATTTTTGAATGCCATCAACTACAACAAAATAATATCATGCCATTGGAGCAATGTATTAGTGAAATATATCCACCAAGATAGACTAGCACTTGCACCAGAGGGGGTGCAAGGGTTATGCCGATAGAAAAATATAGGGAAGTAAGAAGGGGAGTGACATGCAAATAAGTACTTGTATGGAAATCATTAGCAAAAGAAACAATGTTAGACATTAGAAGATAGTAGTAGGTAAATATACAATGTGATTATACAATGTTTGAATCTCAGTAATAGATTGAGAACATGAGTCATTACATTTTTTTTGGAATAGATGGATATATTGCATGATGTTTGCTTCAATAATGGTGTTGTTGTAGGAGTGTACATGGAATGTAGTGGTGGGTGCATGGAATAAATGAATTGGTCAATGGATATGCGAGGTATGGAAAGGATGGCAGGGGGTGTTATTTGGAGTGCATGTGGGTATCTGGAGAATACTTGTATAATGGTGGTGCAATGAATGATTACGATCCATATCAAGAAATTTACCATAAGCAGGTGTAAGGTGTACATCGAATGCCGATCAAGATCAGGAGGATTCAGAATGTGGGGGGGTGATGGGTAAACATGGATTTGGTAGGTGGTACATGGATGAACTGATTTAGTTTGCATAAGGTGGATGGAGTGTTGGATCTATTGTGGATGGGATAAGATGTGTGTACCTCTTTTGCCACATGTAGGTGTTGTTTTTTTATTGCAATCTCATTGAGATGCAGACATCTCAATTAGGGAGCCATAAGAGTCCTTATGATAAAGTGTTGCTATCAACGCACGGTTATTCTGAGATTTGGATATCATGGATGTCCCAACTTATGATGGTGTACATTAACGGTTGACGGTTTGGATTATTTTTTTCCAAACTTGGGAGGAAAGCAATGGTAGGTGGATTTGGAGATTCATTTGGGCCAAACTGTGTGCATATGTCTTTTTTGGTCGCTATTGAAGCTTTCCAGTGCACTGTTGGACTTTTTTTGATGGAAGTGCTTCCCTTCTTGATTTTTTCCCCATAGTTTCTTTTACTGATGGAGGTTGGTAGGGATGTTTTTGTGTTGTATTTTATGGTATCCATCTGCATATTATTTGTCCAATTTTTTCTTTATTTTCCCCTTTATTTATTTTGGTGGATGGGATGATGTGTGAATCATGGTTGAAGTTATAAAGTGTGGTAGCATTGACAACGGTTTTATCATAAGGACTCTACAGTCTCCCAAATGTTGACTCTTCTTTTTTGTGGAACAACTACATGTACATTTAGGAGTGAGCATCTCATGGGTGGATGGAAGAGCAGGTGGTATATGTATATGGTTTATTAGATGTTCGAATTCTTGATCTTGATTGCGCGTGGTGTTGCCTTAAATATGCTTTGGTTCATGTTATTGACATGGAGCAATTTGGTAGGATGGATTGTATGCAAAGGGGTTTGTTGTATTTTCATGGAGGCATGGGAAGTGGCTCAATATTCTATTGAATGTGATACAGTCTCTGTATGTCCTAAAAATGACCAATACTTTGGGAGGATTCGCCAGCTTGGAGCAACCATTTGTAGGAGTATACGAAGCTGGAACATCCATTTGCATGTGATTGCAAATGCGGTGTAAGTATAGAAATAATAGTTTCTATGTATATCAATATCGTAAGGTGAAGATAAAAAAAACAAATATAGCTTTCTTGAGGGAGTGGGGTGTTAATGTATGTGTACCTGTACTCATCATAAAGAGAGATGTAGTCAGAGCTCTTTTTTTTCCTGATAATTGTGAATGGATTATTCTTCATTCTTGAGTATTGATCAAAGGTAAATGGTGGGTCGATCCTAAGTCTGTGTATTGATTTAACTCTAGATATAGCTGTAAAAGTTAATCCTTGTCTTTCTTTTTTTCCTATATCAATTGTTGCTCTTTCAATTGTCATTCCTTGGGATTTATGTATTGTAATCGCCCATGCACTACAAAGTGGTAATTTCCTCTGAGCACCTAGTGATATGGGTGATATAGGAATAGTTTTTGGGGCATGGATGCTCCAAGGTGCGCCATTGTAAGTATCAAATTTTACTACCACATATAATGGTAAATCTGGTGGTTTGGAGCTTTCCATCTTTACAATATCTACAACCTCTCCAAGAGCACCATTTACAAGGCATGCTTGAGTCCATAGGTTTGTAGTTAGCATGATGTGTTTGCCTCTATAAAGCAGGAGTTCATGGGGAAGCTTGTTAGCATCATTGTCGATCTTTGATGGTAGGGTTGTTTTTATTGCAATACTAAGTGCAATAGGAAGATTTAATAGCTGTATCATTTTTTTGTTGTGTGTTCCAACTAAGTCATTGGTCAGGAATAGGTGCATTGCTAGGTCGAAAGACTTGTTTTCTTTGTGTGATAGCTCTTTATTTGTGCGGTGCATTAGTAGCTCCCAATCTTGTTCACTTGGTTCTGCATTACGAATGTTTTGTAGAGTACTTCGAAAGTCAATTTGAGCTTGTGTGTCCCCATGTTGTCGAAATATTTTTTCTAGTGTGACAACAATAGTGAATTTTTCCCAAAGGGTTTTCACATCTATGTGGGCAGCATATATAGGTTTGTCCATAACAGGAGGTAGCTGTGCAAAGTTGACTACAAGAATGATAGATCTTCCACCAAAGCATAAGTGTTGGTGGGGGAAAGCCTCGCGTAGCCTAGTATCGATTTTCAAGAGTAATTTTGGGCCTACAAAGCTCAACTCATCAACTAGGAGGTATTTTATGTGTCTCATGCTATGTTGGAACATCGCAAGTGACTGACCCTTCAATGGATGCATTTCTTTGATTGGAATCTTCAAGGAAAAATGTAGAGTTGAGGCATGTATGTTGAATGCTACAATTCTTATAGGAGCAACAACAAGGAGAGGGATATGTTCTTGTGGCACTAAATTAGAAAGGGAGTGTTTAATGCAATGAATAAGATAGGATTTCCCTATTCCTGCCGTGCCTTGTATGACCATGTACAATGGTTTTTCTATTTCACAAGAACTATAGTGGTCCAAAACAAGTGTCAAAGTGAGTTGTTGTTTGGGAGAGAGTGGATATGGGAGGTCGCTAAACTCAAAGGGTGTTGGGTTGTCATGTTGGTCCACCTTGTTTGCACATATGAAATGCTCTATAGTTTCATGTAACGGTTGAGGTATTGTGCAGGAATTCCACTTGTGGCAAGTGTCAAAGTCACGTCTTCCAAGCATATCGAGGGAATTAAAATTCAAGCTAGTACCAAGACCCAACTGTGATAAGAACTCCCATTCATTCAATTGAATTGTATTGCCTATATTGTTTTCATCTTCTAGATCCTCTTCCTCTTCTTGACTTACTTCTTCATCAACTATACGGTCAACATGCCACACACAATATTTACATAAATTCATCTCCTTCCAATTTGCAACAATTTTCTCTTTCTCGATACCAATGTCTGCTTCAATGTTGCGAAATTGCTTGTAAAGAAGTAGTTCACTCCAACAAAATGTTTCAAAATGTTTTGAATCCTTATTTGGAATAGCAATAAATCGAGGGAAGACACTGATAATTGCCTTTTTTTTCCTTTCTTTCCACTTGTACTCTTTGTGACTTGATGAGAATGAGAATGTTTGTGTAGATTCAAGTAGTGTTACTTTATCCATTTGAAGAGGACATTGTGTGTATTTATGGATGTAGGTCAACTTCAATGTATTTTCATTTCAGTTTGTTTGGATTCGGTTGAAAACTTTTCTACCAACATTAAGCACCATAAATTCACGATTGCAAACAACAAGGGGCAACTTTTGCAACATATTGCACATTTCTTATGCACCTATATCACAACCAGCAATAATTTTAGACATGAATTTTCTGTATGCTGCAAGTGCCTTGTCTTGGGGTGCTTGCTTTTGACATATGTGTGTCAACATATCAAGGAAGCTCTCAGATTTTCTTTCTACCTATGCGACATATTTTGCAATGTACTTTAGAACTAGTGTTTTTGAAAGCACGAGCTGACAATCCATATTGGCCCTCCATATGGAAATAATTTCTAGACTATGTATATTCAATCTATCATCATTATGTGCAGGAGAATAGGTTTTTTTTCCAGCTTTGTCACTGCACAATGAAGAGTTAGCACATTCAGGCCAGGGCGCACTATAGCAACACTCCATGTTGTTCTCTTTCTTGTGAAGGCAGGTTGATTCCGAACACTTGGTGTGTCTCTGGACACGGTTAAGTAACTCTTCATAGTCAATAAGTGTTTTTGTAGCAAATATTTTGAGTGTTGTTAGTAAGCATGGATTGTCTTGTGAAGATTGATGGAATGTGTTGCTTCTATCTCCTAGATTTTGAGGATTCCAAGCACTGACATATCTGTCAAAGAATAATTTTTCTATGTCTACATCTGCATGATTGCTCTAGTTAAGTGTGTCCATGTTTGGTGCACCCTCAAGCCAAAGGAAGCCATGTACATGTGCAAACCCTCGATGTTTCCACTCATATCTATACCAGTAGTTTGTTGCGCAATATAGCTTCTCTAAGACTTCTTCACGAAACGTTGTGAATATTTGATGCAAGTATAAGGATGTGGTATGTGGGTTCATAACAATGTTATCTATGTGATCTTTATTGTTTAGTGATGTTTGGGTTGCCCCCTTTGTAAATAGTTGATGTAAATCAAGCCATTTGGTATCTGCAACACTTAAGGTGAAGAATAGTGTTGGGGAGCCTATTTGGTTGATTATGTTTGACAATTCACCATGAGACTTATTCCAATATGCTCGTGTCCCTCTAAGGGATGATCCGTAATGCATTAGTTGTTCGGCTAGTTTAGTGTTAGGAAACGTTTGTATATGGAGGCGAAGGCTGTCTTTGGTAGTTGGTATGCAGCCCTCAACATTTTTCTTGACAAAAATGGAGGCAACACCTTGGCTTCAGTGACGCATCAATAGATTCAAGATAAAATATCTAAACCTTGGGTGCCTTCCAAATCTATTATCATGGAACCTCATTAGGTGCAACACATATTCATGCATTTCAATTTTTCTATAGCAAGGTTGTAAAGGTAATGCACTACCATTGGGAAACAAAGAAGGAAAAGCCATGTCTAGAAGTCCTTCAGTATTGTATTCATTAATTGGTGATGACTCTAGTGTTGGCCAATCTATAATGGTGTGATTGTGATCTCTAACTTGCAATGTTTCTTTTATGATTTCTAGTTCACGACATTTATTTGGTAGCCTAGCCATAAAGGATGAGGATCAAGTGAATTCAGTGTTGGGTGAGTCCGCGTTAAATTTTGAAGCACTAATTGGAGCAACAATATTGTGATCGTCAACATTAATGTTATGAAGCATAGTGGAAATGTCTGTATTTGTATCGGGGAGCTCTTGAAGAGATGCAAAATCCACCTCGACATCTTTGTAATATGGGTCATCTGTGATTTTATATTTCAGTGCAGCCCACACATGATGCCTACTTACATAGCAGTCATAATGGTCACCTCTTGTATTGGTTCTTCAAACCACCAACACATCCAAGTTTGATATTTTATGTGGCAAGTATTTTGCTATGGTTTTGATATCCTATGGGAAACAAATTGTGTGGCCACTATATTTGTATTGGCCTCCACGAGCATGTGTTACTTGTATTATTGGATTGACTCGTGCTATTAACATTTCTTCGACTTGTGTTAGTGTTTGTAGCTCGTACATTTGTACTCCTAGGTCCATTAAATTAGTTGCTGAGAAACGATGTCTACCTATCTCACGGAAGCATCTAAAACAAACTGGACCAGTTTGTGTTGTGTTGGTACAGATTCCTAGGTAGCATTCATGGAAAATTGTGCAAGTTGGTAAGTTGGATAGTTTATCTAGTTTTGAACGAAATCTTTTTGAAGCATCTATAAAAGAAATTTCAAAATGCGGTAAGCTTGTGGATTGATTTTTCCATGTGTGCATTGTTTCGTGTGTGCACACTAACAAACCTATGTCGGAAGTGTGTTCGTTTTGGGATGCACATTCGTATGGCTCAATGTTGTGCTGGTTTGATTGAAAGGAGGGTGGTGCATTGGCTTCTATTGCTTGTTTTACTATGCATTCAAAATGACGGCGAATGCTGATTTCTTCTTTATGTTGCATATAGTAGTTATGAGTTCTTTTATGGGATTGTATGATTTTAGGGGTAGAGGTCGCCATCTGTAAAGGAAATATGAACTATAATTATCAAATGAACAATTACAAATACATACAAAATTGAAGAAGGTAAACATTAATGTTGGTGAGTTCTTTGATCATTATATTCTTTGAAAAGTTGTTGAGATACAATTGGTATGCTATATACATGAGTAATTTGGCGGAAGAAACATATCACAGTATTTTATATTTTCATAACAACAATATATTCAATATACATGTGATTTTGAAATTCCATGTATGGAATGAAAAGTCTAGAAAGTATACTATATAAGATGTTACAAAATTTCATATACATTATATGAGTGCTTGAGGTACATCTAAACACTAGCAATATGACAGATAGTAGTGATTTCACTCAACATGAGCAAATTCTCTGCAACAAAATCGAGCTCATCGACCTTTGTGATTGTTGATTTGACCCATCCTTGAGCAGCACTTGAATCATACGAATTTGTGATTGTGAAGATAAATTGCTTGAATAACACTCCTTTCACTATGGTTTCAGCTTTAGTTTTTGTTCCAGAATTGAATTGTAGCATGTATAAATTATCTGCAAACATTCCAAGGAGTTCGGTAGCTAGTTCTTCAAAAGCAACAACCCATAATATTCCTACATGATCTGCGAGCTTTAGCTGGAGTATGCATTTATAGGTACATTTAGGAGTAGTAGCTTTGCACTTGGAACAATACCATGTTTGATCATCATTCTGTACAACTTTCTTTTTATGTATTGTCTTCCATCTAAGTCAAGGGGGCAAGATGGATAGCATAATGAATTTTTTTTTATGTATTGCACTGTTGCTTTTAGAGAGCATAGGAAAGTTTTTTTCAAATTGGTAGTTTTCTCTTCAATATCAGCAATTGATTTCCTCATAAGCACGAGAGGTGCATCCAATGGTTGTGTATTCAATGGAGTGACATTAGTCCCATTCTGTTCAAACCATGATTTGAGTTGTTTTTCCTCCTCTATTCTTGGGTTTACAATTAGGTGGGTGCTTTCCAGTTCGTGCTTATGACCTTGCCATTATACTTAGTGACACGACCATTTTTTATTGCAAGTATAGACACATGTTTTAAGTGATACCCCTCCTGTAGTTGCTTTCCTTTCTTTTCAGTTGTTGGACCCCATAAAGTAATATTAATGGTAGATGAAGAGGTATCTATCAATTTGATTCTCCTTCAAAGAAATTCAGTCCCATCCCTCCTCCTTATGGTTGAGCTTGGGTCCACACATATGACTATTCCAATAACAACAACAAGGATATTATTGTTCAATTCTAAAATGTCCTTAAAGGGTTTGAAAGAGAACTTATGTTTGGGAATTGCAAGGTCATCTTCTGAGTGAGAAATTTTGGATTCCTCAACTAAAAGAATTTCAAGTTGGCTATTCAGTTTTTTGTACAACCTATTAGCTAACTTATTAGTCCCACTAGATATTGTATATACTTCTCCAAAATGTACATTCATGTAATGAAGGTTTGCAACTTCATTAAAGCATGTTATTCGTATTTCAGTGCACTCACAATCAACAATATCAAAAGAGAAGACCTACCCTTGTCCCTTCTGTGTGTTGAAGTGGTGCATCTATTTTTTCATGGTAACACGGCCCTTTATAAGCCACCTTGTCTGAAATGGATTCAAATTTCTAATAGGTGTAATATTGGACGAAGAGTCTTTCTTTTGTAGGGAAAAGGATAACCCAAACAATTCCCTTTGACCAGGTAGCTTTGTCACCATAGGAATTTTACTCATGCTCGTAGATGGAGCAGTTGAGTTTGTAGAAGTTACTTTATGGACTTGCTCTTCAAACAAGTAGGCAGGTTGACCAATGATGTCATGTTGCAAACATGTGATTTCTAATTTGGAGATGACTATCCACCTATAAAGATAAAATGAGTCAGTATTTTGAGTACAATCAAATGTGGCATAGCGGATAAAAGATGCTAGGCTACAAGATGGTAGTTGTGAATTTTGTAGAAGAGCATGCAAATAGCGTGGCTCACCTTGAATTGCAAAAAATAGGGCAACTGTATCCTATCAATTTGACTATAGATCCCTTTTGGAGTTCTTTAGAAGCTATGAATTGGTTATACTTTGTTGGAAGTGTCGCCTTATGCTTATGTACCCCATTGGAGAGCTCCACTCTATATTGATCAACCAGTTTGAGTGCATGGCCAAATGGTGCAATTTCTAATGCTTCTAGATGGGGTTGCAAGTTTAGGTTACCATTATATTCATCATCTTGATTGCATCCTTAGTCAAGGAATATTTTTTCAGGAGAGGTGGTTGTGGTGCTATAACATTGTCATCAAGGCTTGTAGACGTGGCTTGTACTTGTTGGGTTTGTTGTTCAAAGAGGTTGGCGGGCTCGCCAATGATATCTTGTTGCACACATATGATTTCTAATTCTGATATGTCGATCCACCTATGAGTGTAAAATGAAGAAGTATTATCAATAGGATGAGATGTGAAATAATGGATTTCAAGAAAAATAATCTAAAAGTTTTGATTTTACACATTGTAGCAAATTACTAAAATATGATGGTTCACCTTGAATTGCAAAGAACAGGGCAACTGTATTTAATGAGTTTAACTATAGAGCCCTTTTGTAGTTCTTCAAAATCTATGTGGTGGTTGTACTGTTTTGGAAGTGTAGCCTCCTGATTATGCACCCCATCAGAGAGTTGTAGTATATAGCGATTGGTTGGTTCAAGCCCATGTCCAAACATTGAAATATCTATTGCATGTAGATGGGGTCGTAGGTCTATGTTTCCTTCATGGATCATCTTAATTGCATTCTCAGTCAAAGAAAACATTATGGCAAGAGAGCGAACTAGTCCTTGCAAAAGTAAATTGTAGGTGGCAACTATTACTTACTTTAAATGATGTATAAAAAGCATACTTTGTGAAGTATGAAATTAATATGTTGTATACCCAACAAAATATAGCTAACTAATTCGATAATATTTCAGAAAGCAACAATGTTGTTGAATGCGACCATACAAGTAGTAGTTTAAATAAAAGTGTGTATAGAAGTTACATAGAGTAAAAGTAAATTTAGAATAATACCTGTAAATGTGATTTTGAATAGGTATGTATATCAAAATAGTGGCCTTTGGAAGTTAGCTTGCTGCACTTGTAAGGGAAACAAAAAGGGAGAGTGTAGTGAGTAAAAAAATAAGTTCACGCTATTAAGTAATCTAAGTAAATTGGAAGCACTCTAAATGTTTAGATCTGCATTCTATGCTAAAAGAATAAGAGGGAACATGCTTTCTAACAAATGAGTATAAAACTAGTGCATTAATAGCGAGGGGTAAACAACGAATGAAAATACAATAAGATTAAAGAGAGCTACTTGGTTCACAAATGTTTTAACCTATTATTGGAGAGCACTAATTTTATGTGGATTGTGTTCTGGTTGAGGATACATCTATCATGTGTATGTTAATATAGTATACTAGAAATGTGAAATATGTTAAAAGAATGGAAGTGAGTACAATATTATCATTCTACTAAGTGATCAAATTTTAAGGAATGTAGGTGAAAAAATGAGACAATTATTGAAGGAGAGATATAGCATTTGTTGGCGATATATATTTGTTGGAGTGAACACAATGGTTAGACTATGCTTAGTTGAAGTGAAATGAGGAAAGGTTCGCAACACATTATATGCAAACTACTATTCTTAATTATATGCAATTGAACATGGCATTTTTTTTTTGGAATTTAAACATATGGGTCAAGTAAAGATATACAAAAAAAAAGCAAAAGTCAAGAACCAAGATGCAAAATGATAGCGAGAGAACAAAGTATGTATACATATTTTCAAAGCAAAAAACGTGTTACATGGTATTGTAGTAGGTGACATATTGGATCTTTTTATTGTGAGGAAAAGTGCCTTGTTCACAGTATATTGGAGCTTACATTTCTTTAAGGGAGTTACAAAATATCCAATTATCCATAAGTTGGTAAAAGCTGAAGTTATATCGTTATATCAAATACTATATACACATTTATAGTGATAATGTATCTTAGGCATGATTCAAGTAATTTTGGAATGCTTCTTTAATGTAGATAGAGCCACCTTTTCCGTAGAACTCATCCACTTTCATTTCACGAAGGAAAGTACAAAATGAACTCAACTTCTCACAAGTTGAATGGAACTCATGTACTGTTACTTCCATTGACTAAATGTCCAAATCTTGGACACTTTGCATGTTTTGAACAATGGCCTTCACTTGTTGTAGTAAGTCAAGGCAACTAACTGTAATGTCATTTGCAAAATCTTGTATCTGACTTGTAGAGTTTTGATTGCCATTGATTGATGGTGTCGAATTAGCTGACCACATTGGGCCACTGGAACTACTGGAGATGTCAATAATCTCCATTGCCATTTGATTGACGATGTTGAGTTGTATCTTACAACCTATGCTGCAATAATATATGTGTTTTTTTAGTGGTAATTTATCATTTTTTACAATTCTACTTATGAATAATAATTATTGTTAATATTCTTTTTAAAACGACAATTATATTTATTAAATTATAATATTCTTAAAATGTAACTATATATCTACATATTAAAAAGTTAAATAATAATACTATTGAAATTTACATATATGTATATATAATTTGTATATTACATAAACTACACTATAATAAGTTTTCAAATAAATTTAGAAATAAATAAATTTAAAACATTTATGCATATAACTTATTATTTATATATAAAATTTACTATATATTACAAATTGGTAATCTTTACATGTGCAACACTATTCCCGATCGAATATCAAGCAATAACTATACAAACAAGTAAATATCCAATTGATAACTATTTGATACTAATGGATATTATATTGTAAATAAATCATTAACTATAACTTTTCCATACTAGAGAATACCACATTAAATAATAAAAAAAGTAACTTAACTATAATTGTTCAATATCAATTGATCGTTGATAACTTTAATTGGCCAATTCTAATAAATATCACAAAAAAAAAAACTATATTACTATAAATGAATTCAAAAATAATTCCTATAATTAATGTAAATAATATTAAATAATATTAATGTAAAATATATATATTCTTGTTTGTTAATGGATTAAACAACCAAAAGACAAAAAAATGTTAGAATTGATGAATTTACAAACATGAGATTTTCTGGAGAGGGCAAATATTTAAGACACCAAATTGAAAACATGCAAAGAGTTGAAAGATTAAGGTTTAATGTTATACAGTGAAAACTAAGATCAATGAAAATGTCAATACAATCTAAATCAAATCTTAAAACAATATATTTAACATACCCAAGTACAATAAAATAAAACAAAAGATAAAAATAAATAAAATGCACTTTTCAACCTTAAAAAATAAAAATATAATAGTACCTATTTTACTTCATTAAATCTAAAACACAATATTTTACAATTTAAATTGCACTTCTATAAATGAATTCGCACTCCACATAACTAGTTAATAGATTTCTACTTTTAGTCATAAATATATATATATATTTTCTATAGAAAATGGACAAAGATGGGCTACATTATTCTTAGTATATTCTAGAATAGTGAAATGATAGCCTAAAAGAAAATTTTGATTGGAATTTAAGTACGCCAATTTATCTTGCAAATCCTTATTTAATACTTTTTAAAACTAAGATACATACTTTGTGCTTCTCTTTAGTGGGTCTGGTGGTAGTTTTAATCTTAGACTTTATTTGCAATTAGACAGTAACGGTGGCTTTGGATTAGTTGTACACAAAGAAAATATAAAAGAAATGGGAAACACATCTTCTCTAAATCTGTTTGATTCATGTAAGAGAGCTTAGCAGTTTGGGTTGTGCAAACCTTATTTTGGGTGTGGTCCTTTGAGTCTTTAAACAAATTGTAACTATCATGTTTGGAATTTTTAATTTAACACAAAATATAATTAGTTTGTCTTAATATATTGCTTCTATTCTCATGATAGTTATGAATAAAAAATTAAAGGCACTACAAAATGCTCATTTGAAATCAGACAGGTATATCTGTGTTTCACGAGAGTAAGAATAATGTACGGGTTATCCTTAATTAAGGTAAGGAAAGAGAAAAAAACAAGATTGTAATTATGATGCAGTGCATAAAAAGGAAGATAGTTGACAACCATATTGAATTGTGAGTCACAACTCATGTTTCATACAAGGCACAAAATTATTCTTAAGATCAATTTTTTTTATTAAGGTTTCTACTCTTTAGTTCTTCTAAATTTAGGTTTATCATTTTAGAGACTATCATTGTTATGCATGGATGAAATATATTAAACACCTATCAATGGACAAGAAATCTCGATTATATATTAAATTGGCCTTGTTGAAGAGGACAAACCTATCATAGAAGGCCATTTCCCCACACAGTTGAGTTAATAAAAAAACACTTTGCAAAATTCAAATGCCTGCATACTTTCCACGTTTCGAGTTGGATGTCTTCTAGGTTTTGCTCATGTGAATAGATTGAAATAGTAGCTATAAGGGAAAGTTGTTTGACATTGGGCTACTTCATGCAAGGAGGCTAGCTAAGAATCTAGAGATGGAGAGAGATAGGGATTCTTCAGTTGCTTTTCATGCAAGAGCGGACCAATTCGTTCATGAGAGTTACTCTTCTAGGAGTGCACAGACGGAATTTGCTATTATTTCTTTGAGAGACATCGTCTCCTTGTGTAGTAAGATGGCCATGACAATGTTGTGTGAATGCACATGCATTGAAATAATAAGGTAATTTAAAATTTTCCACTAATGGTCAATTTCACAGATGCTCCTAATCTTTGTATTTTTCTAAAGTTTCTTCATCATTGTGCACATGTTTGAAACTTCCTTCGACGAGCTGGGGGATGGCTTTATCCATCTTTCCTCTATGATTTCAGTAGTTTCTCTCATTTTCCAATGGAAAAATGAATTTGAAGAGATCTATACATAAACATCTGCCATAGACTTATTTTTCTAAGCTACTATTGGCTGCCCAAATATATAGGGGTTCTTATTGCATGCATCAAGCCTCAAATTTTTCATTGTCTTCATACAGACCCTAGAGTCAGTGTTTGTCTCTATACAGACATGTTTGAAACGTCTGAAGCTGAAGCTGGATGCAAGGAAATTTGTTATGAATGTCAACTTATCATTCTACCATTTGGAACTATCATATTTTTTATGGCAGGTTTATAATGGTAATAATTTGCATCATGGATTGATCCTAAATGTAGGGCAGCTGATAACTAGATTTTTTTCAGAGAATACTTATCATTCTACCAAATTTGCAGTAGTGTTATGGAAGATGGATAGTAACAAGTGATAAAATACAATGAAAGCTACATATTACCATGGATTGGTTAGATTTTGTTGCCTGCGATCTCGTCTGCCCTCTACTTAGATTCATTTCCTCAAATGTTTTGTACCCTCTGCATAGTCTACTGCAATGTTGGTGAGAAATATGTCTACTTCTTCTTCCAATGGTAAGTCTCCTTCAAAGCCTATTAATTCTTCTTGTAGGGATAATCAGTAGCCAGTTAGCAGATATTTGCCGACATCATTAAATGAAGAGGATTGAAATTAATGCCGTGGGTAGGATTTTTATTACCAGTTGGAGGTTGATCAATAGCTATAGGATATGGATTACTAGTTGGAGATTGATATTTACAATCTTCTCGAGAATTCAAATCTCACAATAAATGCAAATAGCGGTAGGATGTGGATTACCAACTGGAGGTGGGTTATTCTACACTTCAATTAATTTCCATAGGTGTCGATTGCAGATTCATTGGAGTTAGTCAGCTTCCAATGATGGACTAGAGACTTTGACTATATCTCCCTACAACCACACTTCAATCTCACACTAAATGTAGAGTACAGTACAGCTAACAGTTTGTTTGACCACCAAACCACTAAAGTTTGGCTTGAAACCATGGTAGTTTTAGAGCGCGAGACTTGTTTTAGGCCAAAACCTCATGCATAATATAGCCTATCAACTAATAATTAATATTTTTGAAGGAGTTTAATGATTTGGTGTCATAAAATTTTCAATGATCTTGCATTCTCCCTATGGATGGTTGCAGTTGCTCTAAAATTTCATTTTTAGTTTGTTGATTAAATTATTTTTTTATGGAGTTTCATTGAAGCTTATTTCAACATAGTCTATGTTATTTCAGTTTGAATATTATTAGAGAAGCATTATCTAGCATGGGTAGAGATTCCATTCTCTTGAATGGATGGCATAAAAAATCTATTGAATCAAAAGGAGAGTCAGTTGATAGTGTTTTTTAAAGGAGATATGTTCAAATATTTTGTTACTTAAAGTTGGTGATATAGGAGAAACCTTTTACTTTTGCTTGAAGTAGCACTATAATAGAGTTTTTCTTATGGAGTTAACAAGGATTTATTGTAGTAAAAAGGGTGCATTCTTATGGAGCTACATCCTCTTATTCATGTACACATGGAGTTGATGCTATATCTAACAGTGTTAAATTAGAGATTCTAATGCTACATTTGGCTAGGAAGGACTAAGGAGTCAAAATGGAGGATGGAGGAAGAGGAGGTTGGAGGACACTCAATGTCCTCTCATCAGTCACCAACGACGAGGTTGCTTATCATGTTTGGTAGCATTTTATTTGAGCTATTGTGTGGCAGTGATAGTTTTCTATGTTGTTGGAGACCTAGTGGCACGATCAACAATAGTGGTTATTTCTATTCATATGTGTTATTTTCTTATGTATCCTCCTAGTGAAAACTATTGTAATAAATAAAAGAACTAGTGTAATGTAGTTCATGGATCTTAAAAAGGTTAGTGGTAATCCAGAAAACCATATGAGGTGAATAGATGAGTGAGTTCCTATTTGTGTTCAGGTTTTTGGTAAACCTATATGAAAACTATGAAAGGTTGATGAGAGGTTACTTTCATTTGAATCAACATCATGAGTAATAAGTGTTGGGATTACTATAGTTGAAAGTGTTAAAGATTGAAAGGAGGAGAATATGGACATCATCAATATTGTTGTATAGGAAAGTAGCTGGCTACAAAGATCCTCTTAATAGCAAACTTCTTGGAAGTGTGGTCAGCCAATGATGAGTTCACTAGAAGTAAAATCAGGATAAGTTCTCGTATATAGGTGATCATGTGCAACAAGATCCAGATAGCACTATGCAGACCTAAAGTATGTATAGGAATACGATTCTATTTCCAACTTGTAGCATAGAAAAATGCATCCCTTTACATTTTTACACTTGTTTGGGTCCTCCCTGTTAAAATTTGGCTTATTTATGCCTTAATTGGTCCTATTTTGCATCCACGGGCCTAGTTAAATGTATTTTACTAAGGATAATCCTAACATGTAATAAATGGAAAATCATAATTTAATGTTTTTGGCTATGAGTTCCAGATTTAGTGATTTGGGACCCATATGCCCATCTAGGCATGTGGGTCCTCCCTAGTCTTGGGTCCTGATTTCAAATGCCACATTGAACATAACACTTCTTGAAGTATGTGTCTTGGGTTTAAGACTTTGGGACTCATATGTCCCATTGGGCGTATTAGTCCCGCTTTAACCTAGTACCTATTTTAATTCAAATTCTTGGTGGGATTTTATTAGATCCTTAATTTCAATTTTTGAATGCCAGCTTGTAGTGTTGTAATTTTGGGTCAATTACACATAAACAAGTATAAATACAAGATCATTTCACTATGTTTCATCCTAATATCATAACAAGTAATCTAAGAGCCTTCAAGAATTTATACAAGATTTTATAAGAGCATTCAAGATAAAATCATCAAGCATTTGGAGCTACATTCAAGATTCAAGCATCATGTCAAAGTCTTCATGCATCATGTGTTTTTGTGAGCTAACATTTGTGATGTAGGTTTCATGATTCAAGCAAGTATTCAAGATAAAGTTTCAAGCATTCAATCGAGAATCAAGATCCACATCCATTGAAGCCATTTCACACAATTTTGCAACCTTTATTTCAAGGGTTTGGTGAGTTGCAACATTGCATTTTTTCATTCATCATTCCTTCATGCTTTTCTATTTCATTTCAAGGTTTAATTACCAAAATGGGGAAAACCCCCATTCCCTAACAAAACAAAATTTTTCTCTCTTGATGTGTGTTTGTAGATCTAGGCGAATTGGAGCTTGAAGATCCTTTGAAGAAAAATTGCAAAAATTGTCAAATTTGTCAAGAAGTTGTCATCTTCACAGAAACTCACCCACAAAATAGAATTCAGATTTTTAGACTTGAAGATTGGACAAGAAGTAAGCTACAGAAGATCACTAGAGGCTATAGAAGTATCATTAAAACCCTAACAATAGGACTCATACGCCCAACCAGGCATATTAGTCCCTGTATCCCCCATTTTTCCATCTTTCTACAAATCCTGGTCAGTCATCAAAAGATTCTAGATTCTTCCCAAAGAAGTTGTAGCAAGACTCATACACCCAACCTGGCATATTAGTCCCAATATACTTCAAAAATTAGATTTGTATAGTTGCAAACCTTGTTTTGACTCCATCATTCTACCAGGTACTTTACTATTTGATTCCAATTTATCAATCTTGTTTCATCCTTTCAAATTCCTAGGTCATATAGTGAATTTTCATAGTGCATTCAATTTCCTCTTTTAAAGCTTCACTTAATGGTGAACCCTCATCCAATTGTAATAGGAATCCACTATCCATTCCTCAATCAAGTCACTTGGTTGAAGAATCTAGTTTCCTAATGAATTAAAGCGTGAAATAGGTCCAATTCCATCTCCCAAAAGGTGGAACCCTATTTCCCTTTTGTTTGTTTTGGTGAACTCAACCTTTGGACCCTTAAATTTATAATTTGGAGAAAATTGTAGTTCTAGATCTAGGTTGCATTAACATTTCATTAGATTTGCATTAGTTGATTGCATTTAGGACTTGTAAATATTGCATTAGTGAAAAGTGCGTATAGGTTGCATTTTTTGCATTTTGCATCATTCAACTTCATTGGAAATCTATAATTGCAAACATTCAATTGAGCATACAAATTAAACACATTAAAATCAACTCAAAATTCGGTGATGTAGGTTTAAAAACCCTAATTGGGACTCATTCACCCACCTAGGTGTATTAGTCCCTGTATAGGTCTTTTTGTAGATTTCTGGGTATTTTGTGCTCTCTATTTTTCACCATTTGAAAATGTCAAAAACCCTAATTTGGACTCATACGCCCACCTAGGTGTATTAGTCCTTGATTAGATCTAAATCTGCATTTTCTAGCATTCAAAGTTTTCCATTTGTGCTTCTAGTTGCTGTCTTTAGATTACTGTTTCAATTTACAAAATTACTATCATTGGAAATATTTTCAAAATTGGTTTCATTTCAAGTGCATTTGTAAACATAATAATTGGAATTAAAGCATTTCATTTATCTTGTGTTCATTGCATTTATCTCACATTTATTATCCTTCCTTGATTGACCTTTTTATGAGCTTTACAAATTGGTGTCCTATTGCTAATACTATAGTGAGACATAGTTCAAGACTCATGTCCCGCCACGATAACACACTCGTCGTGGATCTTGGGTTATCTAGATATTTCACTCATATTTTTGAAACTAGTGCACTAGGTATGGACCATACCATTGAAAAATCTTTACCTTCAAGTAGTATGACAAATGTTGAAACAATGGTTGCTAGTGTCCCTCAAGAAAACTTAATCCAAATCCATGAAGAATTCACACATCTACAACCTAGTGAGTACTGAAAACATTTCCAACACCGTTATTCCTACCATAGATAACATACACCGAATGATTGAAAGTGAAAAAGGAATAGAGATTGCACGTAACTTAGCTCATATTTTTGGAAAAAATCTTACCTCAATGACTAGTTGTGCTCAATGCTCAAATTCATGGAGGAACCCAAATTCCTCCTCCTACAACCATTGCCTCTATTCCTACCCTCAAGTTACCACAACGATGCAACCTACTAGAAATGTATTTTATACCTTGGGTATTTCCACTAGCAATTCTTGTACCTTTGTGGCATCTCACGTCATATCTCCTACCACTTTACCTCCCATAAGTGTTCCATTCACTTTCCCCTCAAACACATATACACCTCCACCTATTCACCTCCATCCCAAAACACAACCAATGACGCCATTCTTAACCAACTCTTGCAAAATGTTTCATTCCTTCAATGACAAATTTCCACTATAAACCAAAATAAAAATGGCCAACCTTCATACTATGTCAGAAGCAATCCCTTATCCTTGGAGGTATTAAGAACACCAATACCACAAAGTATAGACATTCCTAGATTTGAGAAATGTGGAGGAAAGGGAGATCTTTCTAACCATGTTTCCTCTTACACCACATTATGCAGTGATTTCATCCTTGAAGATAAGCTCTTGGCTAAGCTTTTCCCTAGGTCCTTGAAAGGTACTACTTTAGAATGGTTTTCCTCATTACCAAATAACTCAATTCATTAATTCAATGAACTTGTTGAGGCCTTTATCAACCATTTCTAGGTGCATATGACTCCTAAGATGATATTAGCTAATTTGATGAGATGTAAGAAAAAGGATGATGAAAAGGTTATTGAATTCATTTCACACTACCAATTTCTTTATTCCCAAATCGACAGAAAGATTCTTGATCCTAACCTTCAATGAATGTTCATTGAGAACTTACGAACTAAGATGCAAGATAAGCTTGATATGATGAAATTTCCTTCCTTCATACACTTGTGTACCACCCTTCATGATCTTATCAAAACTCGGTTAGTAGTCGTGAAACAAAACCCACCTCTAGCCATCCTGAAAAGTTCAAATATGCAAATCAAAAAAATTACCAACCTTTCAAGAAACAAAATAAATACTTTCTTCAAATAAATCCCCCTCAACCAACCCAACATGTTATTACCCAAGTGGCTTCTATAAGGAAGACAAATCCTTTTACATTTGGGGATTTGAATAGACAATTTACTCCCTTACCTGGTACCCTCCATAACACCATTTTAAAACTTCTAGAAAAGAACTTCATTTCCTTACCTCCCATTAAATCTCTTGATCCTACTAAGCCATTACCTCCAAAATTTAGATCAAATTCATATTGTCATTTTCACCATCAAAATGGACATGATACAGTGTTGGCAACATAAGGGCAGACAAATGAGAGGGGGGGTGAATCAGTTGTCACCGAATTTTAAACTTATTCAACTTTATAATCTTATTCTTAGATCTAATCATTAATCATGAAAGCATAAATGAACAACACATCAAAAGCCACATAACACCAAGATTTTTATGTGGAAACCCTGTTAGGGGAAAAACCACGATGGAGGTCAGTCTACAAGATTATACTCTGTTAAAAGTATAAGGAAATATGAATGGGGAATGCACATGCATTCGGGAACACTTCCTAGAGCTCACTAGTCAATTACAAAGGAAGAAACACTATCTTATAGAAAGATTCTAATTATATCTGGATCAGATTTTGAACTGAGAAAATAGCATCTGCTAATGCCTGATTATAGTTTTGGTTAAGCACATGAACACTTCTTCACTCTTCTTTACTCTTCTACACACTCTACTCTACCTTTGAATGATCTGAACAATATTCGCACATAGGACTCACACACTTCACACTTTCACACTTCAATTCGAATAAACAATCGCTCTTATATATGTGCAACAAGAAATTACATCGCTATAAGTCAACCACAAAGAAATAATAAAATGAATACAAACAATCGGCTCGGATCAATAAAAATTATTCATGCGAATCAACCAAGGTCAGCCACAACATAGTGAATACCAAAAATAACATCCTCAAACATGAACCACTTTAATTAATTACTCCTTGGAGATCCACAACATGCTTCAACACCTTGTTGGCCAAGAACATGAAAAACATGAACACACAAAAGAAAATCTCGGATCACAAGCACAACGAACAATGCAGACGTGCAACAAAGATAGAGAATGATCTAGAAACATCCACAAACATCATGAATCACCAGAGAGGCATCCACAACAACTGAATTTACTGAAATCACATGATCTTCATTCAGGAACACAAACTGAAGTAACAAAAGAACTATCAGAATACAAATCCTCATAACTTGATCAAATCTTCAAACAGATCTCTAAAACTTGACATGGATAAACTAGATATACTCAACAAGAAACCATTTAGTCCACAACGTTTGAAAAACTATGTATTGAGTTCATTGACAGACCGAACTTTACTTCACCACTAACAACCTGTAACACTTCTTATTACAATTTTCTCAATATCCTTGACATATACAAATTCTAATGCATTAATGCTAATAGTGTTGACATCAATGACAACCAAATATCAGCAACACAACCACAACATCCAACAATCTCCCCCTTTGGCATTGATGGAAACACATGATGTGAAAAACACCATCAATCCAACTTTCTCTTAGCACTTACTCCCCCTTAGTTTTTTACTCTTCTCCCCAACTCTTTCACATGACTCTTCTTGCCACAAAGTTTTTCACTTTACTCTCCTCCCCCTTTGTCATCAATGAAAAAGATCTCTCCTATACAAGCTTTGAACCACATATATGAACACCTGAACATCTGAACATCTAACTACTCCCCTTGAGTAGCATCCACCACAACATCAATCCAGATCAAAATATGATCATGAAATACACAGATTGATGCAAATCAATGCATCTTAGTTCTGATTAGAAGGGGTAATCACCCCTAACTTCCCTCTAAGATACTCAAAAGTATCCTTAGGCAACGACTTGGTAAATATGTCTGCAATCTACTCCTTAGTAGGCACATACTCAAATTTGACTTTGTTTTCACTTACTTTCTCTCTCAAAAAGTGAAACTTGATAGATATATGCTTGGTCTTGGAATGCAACACCGGATTATTAGAAATGTTAATAGCACTTGAGTTATCATAAAATATAACAATAGGCTCATCATACACAACTTTGATATCCTTCAACATCTACTTCATCCACAACACTTGAGTACAATTATTAGCAACAACATTGTATTATGCCTCTGCAACAAATAAAGAAATAGCATTTTGCTTTTTGCTTAACCATGAAATCAGCTTCTTTCCTAAGAAAAATGCTCCACCACTGGTACTTTTCCTATCATTTACATCTCTTGCCCAATCAGCATCAATAAAGGAACTCAAAGTAAGATAATCATCTTTAGGATACTATAGGCCAAAATCAACTATCCCCTTCAAGTATCTGAAAATACTCTTCACAACAGTCACATGTGATTCTTTAGGATCAGCTTGAAATCTTGCAACAATACATACAACATTCATGATATTAGGCCTAGTTTGAATCAAATAGAGCAATCCACCAATCATTGATCTATATCTAGTCTGATTTTACTTTGGAGAATCATCATCAGTTGTCAACTTGCATCCGATCACCATGGGTGTACCAAATGGCTTTCAGTCTTCCATACCAAATTTCTTCAACAATTCTTTCACACACTAATTCATTTGACTGCAAAATCTGACGAAACTGTTCGACGAAATATGTAAAATTTGATGTTTGTTGGGTGCTTGTAAAATTTGATGTGTAATTTTCAATTTTTTGAAAGTTTATCCCCGATGTTCATCGAAATTTCGACAAACCTGGGGTTCATCAAAATGTCGGCTATCATTTTCGTCGAATTTTTGACAAACATGAAAAATAGAAAAAAATTCAAATTGTGGCCGACAAAGAAAAGTGAGTTCACGCCCGATTTATTGTGACAGTGTTTTGCTCTACTTGAGACAGTTTGTGGAGAACTAAGGATGATTTTCTTGGGAAAAATTAGAAAAAATTCAAGAAGATATCGCCAGGTTGAGGCTAGTCATTGTCTTTTTGTAGAATTCAGTTGTGAAGTTAGATTTGTAGTTCCAAGTTTGAAAATCATATTTTAAAGCAACATCTCATCAGATTTAATTTTTAGAGGTTAAGGGTTTTGAGAATTTGATGTCCAAATTTTGTTGTGTGGAATCACCATAAGATCACAACCAAGGAACAAATTCTTGTGACTCTAATTATGTGATCCATAACTCTATTGGTCATGTGGTATAGTTGTGCTATAACAAATACAGGATGCATTCATGTGTAACCCAAGTTTAATGTGGCTATGTTGTGATAGAAATGGAGGCACTCATATAATGTAGTTAATTCAGGTTGTATAATGTAGGTGTCAATCATCATTGGGTTTCGGTTGTCTCAAGTTTAATAGGTTAGGATGTAATTATAGCATGATCAGTGATTACTCTTGCTACAATAAAGAACCTATAACTCTGGTTGATATGCAAAGTGGTTGTGTTATATCAATTATGTAGTGCATTCAAGCACAACCCATGTTTAATGGGCTATTCTAGAGAGTGATCAAGATTTTCTAAACCTTATGAATGTTACTTGACATATATTTGCATAATCTCAAATTCCTTCAGAGGCTTTTGAAGTATCAATGTATCCTATATAGGGTTTAGAATAATTTATTTTAATTAAATAAATAAATAAATGATTTATTTCCACAATTAGATAATGTGGAGATCTCCTAAATCTTCCCCAACACACTATCCTCTTTAAACTGTATTCATTACTCCAGCTACTAGGGTTTTGCATGTGACATCTTTAATATCTTCATGACCGTGGCTTTTAAATAGATCTCAGTCTTTGCTTTAATCCTTTTCATGGTAACCCTTGAGTTCCATAATCCACCTTCAATCTCTTCTAAGAACGTTGTCTTAAGCTAGACTGCATAGTATGCATATAAAGCAAGTCCTTCATACCTGCCATTGTTCCAAACCACCACTCACTGCCTTGCTTAAAATGTTGCCTCCATAAGCACAATAGCATGTTTTAAAATCATGGTTTCCAGTGATTGACCATTAAGGTCACCACTTTCATCATGAAAAAGAATGATACAAGATTTTGTCTTCAAAACTCAAGGCATTATGGAAGATAACATTGTGAATTGTTTGTTGTGTCTTCAATTTTTCTTGCACATTTCTTGCTTTGCTAACTTCCTTTAAAATGGGTACTACACCCTCAATTTGCAATCTCAAGCAGCTCACTCACTATCATATGAAGATTCCTTTCACATCCTTCTATAAAATCAAACTATTCCTATGAGCGCCTACTTACTACTGGGGGACTCATTGTTCATGGTATTGTAGATCTTAAGATCCTTCAACCTTATTGACACTACTTCACAGTCCACAAGGTATTATTCACTATTCTCCCATCTTTGATGAGTCTCAAAACACTGCTCAAACATGCAATCCACTACCTCTATTATACATTAATGGCTAAGAAAAAAAATTGAACCTATGATTACCACTGTTACTTCATTTGGACAGTCATTCCCTGATTGCATTTTCCTTGTCTAACACTACCAAAAGCATTTGAAAAACCCTTAAAGTTAGCAAGGGGGTAAGGAAACTCACTATTAAAATCTTCACTTTACTATGCAAGGTTTGAGTTTTATTATCTTGTCACTGCTCAACCTCTTTTTGACTGTCACATCTCAAGTGAATGTCATTCTTCTTATCGTAGATTGAATTTACAAATGTCACTAAGCTACATAGTGTGCTTGTTATTGGCTACAATCTTTAGATTGAAAGATTTTTTTATTACCTACAATGTCTCAATATTTCTGGTATTGCAGCCTCACTAATCCGCTATAGTTATTGTTTATGTTTCTACAGAGGCCTAGGATTTGTACCCTAATCATGCGCTTACCAATGCTTCTGTTGTTTTTATTAGGGCTCTCTCAATGTTGAGGGCCCTAGGGATAAGCTCATCATAAGAAGTGACACATTTCATCTTTAACTAAAAGGATAAATTCGTATTGACATTAGCAATGATGATTTTGACTTGTCGCTCCTTAGGAATGGGTCACTTGCTCTTACTAGCTCACTACCTCCATTGTTGTAGGAAGTTTGTGATCAAGTTCAATATTCTAATTTTAGGAGTCTTAACAGTTGGAAATCATAGTAAAATAAGAATTTAATAAGTTTTGGAATTAGCATTTTAAAGTGTTTTTTGGGGTCATTAACTTCAGACTATCTTCTCTTTTGCAGGGGTGGTTGCATGCCAAATTTTTTTGGTGTAAAATATTAAAATTATTAGATTATGTTACATGTCTATGAATAAAAACTATTGGAGTGTGAGTTTGATATTTTTTGAAGATCTAAATAGTCAAGCTTGGTAAAGAAAAATCATGTCAGATAATATTAGTCCACAACAAAATGAAGAGACACTTGATAGATTGTGGGTTAGATTGAAAAGAAAGGGTGATGGGAAATGTTATTGTCCTTGCAATAATTACAAGGGCTTAAAGACGAGATGACTTTTAATCACAACAGCTGAGAAATATTGTAGGCAACATGGTCACGTTGAAGGGGGGCATGATTATCGTCCATTGGTAAGTTGTTCATTATTTGTGTTTATATTGATTGAATTTGTAAATGTTTATATCATTTTAACATTATATATATATATATATATAATCACTTGATCATGATCATGGTTTATTTGTGTCAATCATTATTATAAAGGTGGGGCACCCTAGGGTAGATGATATGGATTATCACCGCCCGAAGAATGTGGTTTTGCAAGCGAACGAACATGGAGCTATGAATATCGAAGATGAAGTTAATGATCCTATGGAAGAAGATGATCATGCACTAGAAAACACAGTTGAAGATGATGGTACAAATACATTGATCCATGATACATTTAGTGGCAGAGCTGATCATAATGATCAAGATGACTTTGATGATGTTCATGATTTACCTGTACTTGAGAAGGCATACGATCCCCTTTATGAAGGCTCTGAAACAACTCTTCTCTCTGTTGTATTGTTGCTGTTGAACTTGAAGGTTATGAATGGTTTATCAAATATAGCAATCTCACAGATGTTAAGGTATGTCATATATGTCATCTTTTTTCATCTATTTTAATTGTTATTAGTTCATCACTAGTAAATAAATGATGAAATATGTACCATTAATATTATTTATATGAATAAATTATTTTTTGTTGTAGATTGATTGGTGAATTTTTGTTACCACCATCAAATATTTTACCTTGCTAATACTGAGATTTATGTGCCATTATGAAAGATATCGGAATGGAGTATCAAGCAATAGATGCATGTCCCAATGATCATATTATATATCATAAACAACAGGAATTTGCAACAGAATTCCCGAAATGTCATATAGTAGATATCAAGCAGATCAACTAACAAAAAAGGTGCCTCATAAGGTTCTTCGTTATATTCCCATTATTCCACGTATGCAACGATTATTTAGGTGCAAAAGCTTAGTGCAATTTATGGATTACCATGCACAGAATAGAAGTGGAGATGACATTCTTTGAATTCCTACAAATGGTTCTGCATTTAGGGACATGGAGGAAAAATGGCCACACTTTAAAGAAGAACCTCGTAATCTCAAGCTTTCATTGGGAGCGGACGGTGTCAATCCATTTGGAGAGCTAAGATCTATTTACTCAATGTGAGCTATTTTTGTTATCAACAATAACATTCCTCCATGGATGTCAATAAAGAGGGAGCACATAATGTTGTCAATGATTGTTCCAAGTATTTGTTTAAATCAATTTTCTTTAACGTAGTAGCATCTCATTTGTCTTATTTGTTGCATAATGACATATTTTTTTCATTCAATAGTCATGTACATTAATTTAAATATATTGCAGTAAAATGGTTATAATAATTATGTAATGTTTATGTTGATTCAATTAGGTAAGTACCAAGTTAAAGATATGAATGTATATATCGAGCCTCTTATCGACGAGTTACTAAAGTTATGGAATGGTGTCACTATGTATGATGTCTCCAGACCAATATGACAAAGACAATTTCAATTCTATGCAATGCTTGTATGGACAATTCATGATGCCCTAAGGCTAACACATTTTTGTGGTATGTTATAATGTTTGACTGCACTTTAACAATATTTAATTTGATGAAGTAGATATCATGCATGTTTTTAAAATAATCTATTCATTATATATAATTTAAAAAATTGACATATTTAATCCAATTGTATATCATCTTGTAGGTCTTCAAATAAAGGGAAAATTTGCATGTCCAATTTGTGGTCCAAAGATGAAATCTTTTCATTCAACAAGTTTAGGAAAGTAGGTGTTTGATGAGTATAGGCACTTCCTCCATAGAAATCATAAGTATCGAACTACTGAAAAACATCTTTTCAATGGGAAAGAGTAGACTACATCAAAACCACGAAGAATGTCACCTCACCTATGGAAGTTGGAATATAATAGAATTAATCATCAAGGTTATACATCAGATCAAATTGTTTATCATATATGATATGTTTTGAATTTATATTTTTATATTGTGTTGTGTTTATGCATATTGTAATTGACAATGATTGTCGTTGTTAATTTGTTTAAAATATTTTCTTCATGAAGGTCATCAAGGCATTAATGGTTGACTTCCACAGGGACTGAAAATTTATCCTAGACAATTTAGTAGGTTGCCCTACTATGAGCAGCTACAAATTGTGCATTTATTTGATAAAATGCATATCAGAAAGAATATAACAAAAACATTATGGAAAATATTGGATGGAAGGCATGACAAAGAAAAAATTGTCAAAATTTGTACTGACATTCAAGAAGCCAATAATGCAATGAAAAATGTTATTCAATTAAATAGCGATGGAGACCAAATTAATATAAGTTCCCTTCCTTGGTTATTAACAGAGCAGCAAAGCAATGCTATAAAAGAAGTCATACAAAAAATTTGATTTCCCACAAGATTTGCTGCAAACATAAACAATATAATAACAAAGAAAGGTGAATTTGGGTCAGGGATGAAAACGCATGATTGGCATATCTTCATTAAGGTAATTATTCTGGTATATTATATACACTTGTATAATGCATGTATTTTTCAGTGTATTGTGTTTACTACTTTTGGAAAAATAATGAAAAGATCATTTTATAATTGTTGCAATACGTTCTACCTCTATCAGTCCCAGACAACTTTGACAATAATGTCAAGCAAGTTATATATGATCTTGGAAAATACATGAGGTAAGTAGCAAGATTTGTTCAATTCGTTGTATACATCTTATAATTGTCATTTGTTTTACTTGTTATGTAATATACTGTATATTTTTGTTAAATCTCGTTAATATATTTGCGCTTTGAATCACTTGTAGATGGCTTTCATCTAAAGAAATCCATAAAGAAGATATAAATTATTGGAAGAGAAAAATTCCTCATCTAATGTGTGAAATACAAAAGTGTCTACCTTCAACATTTTTCAATGCACAAGAGCACTACCTTATACACCAAGTTGAGGAGATTGAATTGTGTAGACCTGTACACACAAGGTCAATGTAGATGGTTCAGAGGCACTTAAAATTTTTGAAGGCTTTGGTTAGACAAAGAGCACATCCTGAGGGTTCTATGGTGGAGGGATATATGGTATACCAGACCATGGTGTACATTAGTGAATATCTTCCTAAGTTTGCAGCAAAGATCCATGTAGATCACATTTGGGATCCCAACTCCATTAACAAATTCAAGGGAGTAAATTGGGGAAAGGTAGATTGAGGAAAGTGAGAGGTAATTTGCAGATGGTCATGGAGATTAATTGGAATACATTTTACATATGGTTTTTATGTATATTGTACTTATTTAATTTTTAATCTTCAATATACATCAATTATAAATTAAGGTTGTATATTGTGGTATTTAACTAATTATACGTCATTTGTGAATTTTAATTTTTTTTAGTACAGTTGGTCAAGAGTGGGATGCACTACATTTGTACATCGCCAACAATTTTGATTGGATGACGGTATGGATTAAACGATGTCAACAATTTGGTCGCGCATTAACATGGGAAGGTGTGGCTTCATTAGTTAAAGAAGCTCATTGTAATGGAGATTCCAATGTTACACAAAGGGAAATTGATTTAGCATATGGTTTAAGAGATAAATAGGTACGTATAAATATATTAATCACCCATATTATTTAATTATTTTCAAGTATATTGATGTATATGTATCTTGAGATTGTTTTCTTTGCATACATTCAACCAAGAATAAATATGTTTATCAAACGATGTCAACAATTTGGTCAAGATTAACATGGGAAGGTGTGGCTTCATTAGTTAAAGAAGCTCATCGTAATGGAGATTCCAATGTTACACAAAGGGAAATTGATTTAGCAAATGGTTTAAGAGATAAACAGGTACGTATAAATATATTAATCACCCATATTATTTAATTATTTTCAAGTATATTGATGTATATATATCTTGAGATTGTTTTCTTTGCATACATTCGGCCAAGAATAAATATGTTTATCAACTGAGGATATTGCAATAATTTTTGCATGTTTGACATATTGCAAGTGAAACACCACAAGGCTATGTGGTGCAATGGTCATAAATTTTGAATCAAAATGTTGGATGACATGAAAAAAACTTGTGATTCTGGTATAGCTGCAGTCTTTCAGGTGACTAATGTGTCATCTAGAAGTGACATACATCCTAAGTCTCAGAAAATTGATACTATGGGATTTTGATGATACTCTTGAGTGTGACTTCTTAAGTCCTTCAATTAATTATTATGTTCGCCATCCTATGGTACAGGCTACGATTGAATGAAAATTATCCAGAGAGAACTGCTATTGAACATGATAATGAATTTACCATGGTTAATACAAGGTTG
Organism: Sequoia sempervirens; assembly: GCA_007258455.2. Classification (NCBI taxonomy): domain Eukaryota; kingdom Viridiplantae; phylum Streptophyta; class Pinopsida; order Cupressales; family Cupressaceae; genus Sequoia; species Sequoia sempervirens. The sequence continues at coordinate 167,603 of VDFB02110673.1, read as the reverse complement.
ATCGAGCGAGTTGGAAATGAGCCCTATGTTCTTCCAAGCCAATGTGAGCAGGTATTTTACTCAGAGGTTCCAGGTAAACCAGGTTGGTCATTTTTGTTAGACATGATCCAAGAGGAAGGCCAGTAAAGTATAATGTGGTGGAAGAAGAAGATACCAAAGAACTAGAAGATGGTGTAGATGATGATCAGATCAATACAGTTGATGATGTCCCTACTTAAGATGTCGGCGAGGAGGAACTAGACGATGATGTAGGAGTTACTGTTCATGAAGATGCTATTCTGTGGATGATGACATTATCAAACTCCATATCGATGACGATGATGATGATATGACCAATCCCCATAATGTCAACTCGATCGGATGATACGCATAAAGAGTTGATGAAGAAGAAGATAAATGACATTGAAATGTATAAGTTATGCGATTATATTATCTATTTGATATTAATTTCTTGATAGAATTGATATTTAACTTATGTGGTTACATAATTAATTCACATGTTTTAAATTTATGCCATTACATAATTAATTTAATGATGTACTTTTAATGTTTGAAAGGTCAAAAAATTAAAACATCTCAATAGTGATGTTAACAACCTTGAAATTAGTGTGTTTTATGTTTCATGTGATCATAAAAGATTAAAAAGTCAGTTGTAGAGGTGGTTGTTTAGTGGTTGACGTGTATGTTGGTTCTTTTTACAGTGTAACCCGGTTTGTCTTCTAATATACCTATGGAATTTCCAATTCCAATAGAAGGTAGCTCGAAGGACCTGGACCAATTAACAAGTACTTTAAAATCCTCCTACACTTCGGGCTCTACAAGACCCGAGAGGGTGATCCCTTAATGTGTTTACAACCTCTGCACCATTATTATAAACAACATTAACAATAGCATATGATCTCACTTAATATCTCAACACGATAAGATAATATCAATTGGAATTGGATGTTCATAGACAATATCAACTATCTGGAGCATGAGATAACTAAACACAATCCATTGTATAAGATAGTAAATGGTTTGCAATTTGTAGCAAGCTCTAGGCAAAGACAAACAAATACTAAACTACACTAATAATTACAACTTAGATCAATGCCATATATCTATTGCAGGAGTCAAATTCATAAGCATCTAGAGGTTTATAACATATTTAATACATCACATATAAGATCCCTGACAATATTGCATTACAATTTCATCAGTATGCATTCTAACCCAGGACTACTTATCAAATCCTTATACAACACATATCCTTATAATCCCATTCAAGCATTTTGATTAATCTTGAATTAAAGCTAAAATAGAATCATACACACCACAACAGTGAGATGGATAAAACAACCCTTAGTTATTTCATTCAAAGTTCAGATATGCATGTACAATGGAGAGACATGAGCTTTAATTTTCATTTCAACTCTAATGCTAATACTGTTATACAACATTAAATCTCTATGAACTCAAAACCTGTACATAATGACTCAAAACCTAAATTTCATTTCTCTAAAACCATTGGACTTTACAATTCTTTGCAACTTCACCTAGACTCGACAAAAATTATCTAACTTGCTAACCCATACTTCTGGCCTTGAAATCTTTTATAGAAAATGAAGGAGCAAACAAGCACGGGCCAGAAAGTACACCTGTCACAGTCAATTGGATCACCTGGTGATATTCCAAAATTTGTTACAACAGCCACCACCTTGAAAAATATTCTTGTTCATCATATCAACTGAGGAACATTGATGCAAAAAACCACAAGAAAACCGCACCGAGAAAGCCGTCAACACAAAACTAGAACCGTTGCAACCGCAGCATCTGATCTGCCACCTGTTAGTAGTTCACTCCTTTTACTCCTCCTCATTCAAATATTTAGTTACCCAATTCTGGTACTCATCATCGGTCGGCCAGTCAAAATTAATTACCTCATACACCTTGGTATTATAAGGTGTGTATTTTACCACTACCTGATTCGCATCCCTTTCAAAATATTCCAAAAATGAGCTGGTACTAATGATTTTTTCTCATCCAGCTCACCAACAAATCATAGTCTGACTCATCACAAATTGAATTGATTTGATCATTCATGGACTCACTTGTTTGAGCCTACCATTGTTGAAATGACCTGATTTTCCCCTGCTCATCAATTATATCAGGTAACAGTGTGTTACCCCAATCATTGAAATTCTTCACCAGCTCCCTAATCTTCCTACTCAAGTCATCTGGTAAGGTCTAAAAACCTTGCAATGATTTTACTAACACATGATTAGGCTTTAATGATTGGGGCCTATTATTTATATCAAACCTTGAGGCCTTATACATGATATCCAGATCACTGGCCCTAGGGATCCAATTTTCAATTATTGGTATCGCTACTTTCTGATCCCTATCAATATTCTTTATTGTTGCTAATAGCAAAGAATATATAGAATGTATAGATAGAAATTTGCTATCAACCTTTTCATTTAAATGCCTCAAAATAGTAGTAACAATTTCCTTTTGCTCTAAGAGAGATCCCTCCTCACTTTTGTTTAATGATGCCTGCAATTCATCAATTTTTTGCAAGAGCTCCTTCTTTGTAGGATCGATAGAGCACTCTGTTTCTTCTTCAACTTCCTCTAAAGAAAGGGTGAGGACAGGATTCTGACTAGGAGATCCTAGTGTGGAAACAATTGGAGAAGCAGGAGGCACTAACCCTGTTGTGGAAGGTAATGTACTGGTTCGTGGAGCACTTGATGTCTTCCCAATTTGCTTATACCTAAACCTCTCCACTTCATTTTGCAACTCAATATTTTTCTGCTGCATCTTGCTATACTCCTCAATCAAAAGGTTATATTTTTCCATTAAGCTCTTCCTTTCAACTTCCTCCCTTTTAGCAATCTTTTGGGCCAATTTGGCCACATTCATAGTCAAATTAGTGGCCTCAGTGGTTGAGGTCTCTGAAGCTCTCTTTATTATCAATCCTCCCTTGAAAATTGGATTAATATCAGAAACATTTGGTTTTCTCCCTTGTGGGGCCAATGCCCAAATTTCTAGAGTTTCATATTCCCTAATGAAAACAGAGTTTTGCAATGCTGCCTTGACCTCTTCTTCAGAGTCTTGAAAGGGATTCTTACACTTCATAATAGCATTAAAGGCTACTGCATCTACAATGTCCCCTTCATGCAGAATTAATAAACCAGCCTGACTCACCAGGTTTCTTCCTTCTTCAGGAGTGATGTTCTTGAATTCTTCCATTAATTCAGATTTTACCTCCTCATCATTCTCCTGGTCTAACCTATCAGGCCTTAGTTCTCTTCTCTGCCTACATTTATCTTGATACTCTTCAAACTTCATCCTCCATACCAATTGCAAGAATACAGGAGTTTTTACAAATGTATTGTCATCTAGAAACTCCTTGCATGCCTCCATTCTTGCATCTTGTACACTTTTACCTTTCATATCTAAATCAAATAAAACTAATTCAGTTGGCCTAGGAGGGGAAGGCATACCAACTTCCATGTCTTGATCAGTAACAATAATCTCATCCATCAAATCCTCTTGTGGTTGATCTTGGCTCGGATGGTGGTGATGAGGGATTGTCTTTCGGTGATGATTCTAAATCAATAATTCTGATTGCCCCAGGCACTTTGAATTTTGGACTTGGTTGTGGAGGCACTTTCATAATCTATTTTCCTTTTATGTCCACTTATTCTTCATCACTATTACTATCCTTTTTCCTCCTATAAATGGGCCACCTTTCCATAGGCCGGTATGCTAGCCTTGTTTCAATTGGTCTAGCACCTTGCTCTTGTACACCTAGACTCAATTCTAAATTTACCTTTTTTGTCCTCAATGTGCCCATAATTTTTTTCAAGTTTCTCATTAGAAAATCAATTTTCTTATGGTGGGGACTGAACTCCAACAATGGATCATATTTCAGATCTATTTTGTGCACAACATCTAGTAGCTTACGATAAGCTATCCATTTCTCCTTGTTCAACTCTTGTCTATTCAAATCAAATTCATTTCTAATCAAGTCTTCAGGGAAATTGAACTCATGCACAAAATTTTCAGCTTTTATTCTTTGTCTGAAAAGAGCAAAGAAACCCTCAGGATCATCCTACCGCTTTGGTCCACACCTCAAATGGTAATCATTAAAGAAATTATCAAAATACGTCTAGCCTCCCTTTGAAAATACAAAATCAGACACCATTGTATAATCTAGGAAAAATGTTCCCTTACCCCTTCCAGTGAGGTTGTCCTCATGAATACAACCTATCTGCCACATAACTTCTTTAAATCCCACTCTTGGTTGCACATTGGATGGCAGTATATGAGGGGCTCCCTAAAAACCATATACTCTCAAGACAGTGCTGACTGGGTATGGGATAATGTCACCCCAGTTATGGTAAACCTTCAATTTTGGCTTCCTCTCCTTTGGCCTGAGGAAATTATGTAATTCCTCAGGGATCCTAGGTATATTCACCATTAATCTAGCCCTCAATCTGGAAGCAAAACAATTATCAAATTGCACATAACTAGTGCTTTCCTTATTACAAGATAAATCTACAGCCCATATATGTACTGACAATCTTTCTCCATCAACTGATTGCCTTAATTTCATCCTCTCAGAGAAAAAATCAGCATTCTTAAACAAAAACATATGCATTAGCATAGAATACCAAAATATTTGAGTGTCAGTATCATTGTTTTGCAGTTTTGATAGCCCTTCATGCATCCTCTCAGCCAAGAAAGAAGCGAAGTCATAGGTCATAGAGAAGTTAGGGTGTTGTATTTGCACCCACATGAACATATAAGCAATGGGAATTACCATACCAGGACTGAAACCCAAAATATGACATAAAGAATAGAAAGTGGCCAGGAAATGGTTTTCAAAACAATTTAATTTGAAAGGTTCCTGGTCACTGGGGCTGATATGAAATTTTGAACCTCCTACCTTAGCCAGATGAGGTGGAAGCAACCTTGCTCTAAAAAAAGATTTCAGCTTTGCATACTCCTGCTTCATTTCCTCAAGGTTGATAGGAACCAAGTTTTCGCTCGGTTCACTCAAGTCAAAAATATGTTGGACCTCTTCTCTATTAATGCTCAATAGAACCTTTCCATCATTGTCCCTGATTATCCATGTAACAGGGTCATATCTTGCAGCCACTGTCCTAAGCAGGTCTACATCAAGTAATACATTGGTACCACCAGCTTCCCCATATCATACATCCATCCATTTGAAAAAGGGTGAGGCAAATTCCTTTGTCTGTACCATAATCTGAACAATTCCAAGCTAGTGAGGGGAACCCTAGCATCGGCAATGTTGGAACAATTATACACTAACCCTTCCCCCAGGATTTTCCCTCACATTAGGACCAATCCCTTCCTCCTATCATTCGGTGACAAGGGGAATTGATCTGGGAAATAATCATACAGGTTTCATTTCAAATATTCAGTCTGGCCAGAATGTTGCTTGGGCGGTGCCATCTCCAACAAACTAGGGCTTCTTTACAACATTATAATTCAGATAGCTAGGACTAACCAGAGATAGAAAATTATAGGACAAAACACTACAATTTCTCACAACTATAATTAAACTATAGCCCTAACACATTCATCAACAAGCTCATAGCACATCCAACTAATCCTTTCCCAAATTCAAATGCAAAATGACCGGGAGGCACAGAAAATAAACTCACGGCTTTGTTCACAGAACTCCCAAATTCTAGCTGCAGAAACTCGCAATTCTACCTTCAGCTCTGAAACTGCTCCGTGAAATAGTTGAATGCTTTGTGATATAGACCAAGCAAGAAAATTGATTTTATTGTCAATCAAATTACACTAGCAAGTGTCTCATCTGCCATTAAAGCTCAATTTTGCGCTGCACGAATGACTCCAACCATATTTGATGCAGATTTAAATTCAAGCCGTCGATTCTTCAGCTTGATCAAATCATTGATGACCACCTTCAAAACAAGCTGACACAATTTCCAACATGGCGATAAGGGGCCCACCTTACCATACACTATGAAGGAAGTCCACGTGGCGGTTTCCCGCTATATCGCAATCTTGAAACTTCTAATTGCGCGATGGCGGACAACCGTTGATCCTGAGCATCAATGATCTTGTTCCTTTAACATAATCACCAGCCATGTCATTAACCTTCAAGCAGCTTTTCCAATGAGATTATAACATATCCGTTGATTTAGAACATGTGTGTCTCGAGAACACTTTAGTAATCCACCCCTTAAAACATTTAAAGACAACTAGTGTTTCCTTTACTCTTTAGGCTTCATCGAATGAGACACGTGGCACCTGCCCGTGATTTTGTAATCAAACTAAGCACCATCACGGGATGGTGGGGAATGGCTCAGATCAAATGGAAGTTGGTCAGTGATAGCGCAAATTTGATCCCCCAGATAGGACACGTGGCGCCCGCCTGTGATTTCGTGATCCTTCAATTCCTGATCATGGGATGGTGGGCACCATTGATATTTGCAAGAAATAGATCAATGACAACACTAAATCAACCCTTGGAAAACAAAACATTCATTAAAAGGAGAAGTGGGAATTACTAGGCAGACAACAAAAAATAACATAAGTTTTTTTTTAAAAGATGAAACACGGGGCCAACCGAGACTTAGGAAATAAAACCTTGCGGAGGAAATAAAGTATTAAAATAAAAGTTGGGTTTTAATTTTAATCCGGTGACGTAAGCCTAAGCCATTAACCCCAGTGGTCATGTCGCCGATGACTTAGCCAAACCCTTTCATTAAATACTAACCATGCAATGTGTAGGTTTTCCAGATTCGAAGATATGGGAGAAGATCTCGATCGTACCCCGCCAACTCGGAGACCTAAGGTGTTGCCATGTTATTTGGTGCAAGGTTAGCAAAAGGAAGATGTGTGTCCTGTATGGAATGTGGGGCCCAATCTCCACTATTGAGCTCATAACCTGTGGTTTTAGATTGACAACCAAGATCAAAATCTAATGCAAATCTCTGTTGTTCCCTACTAGCTCGCAGGAGGAAGATGAAGGTTGGTTAAAAGCCATGAGGTCAACGAGATTGCAATGCATACCTCCAAACATTTAGTTTGCAAAGTGCATAGGACCTGCTGACATGGTAGTTGGTTTCCAAGATGGATTAATGTTATTGTTCATGAGGAAGGTGAATGATGCTTTGTTGGATGTCAAACTGAGTTAGCCCGAGATAAACCGTTTGATCTGCCAACTCTTCAGGAGATCAATGGGAAATATTCAAATTTGGAAAAGGGCACATGGTGGTCATTTTATCGTACAACTAGTGAAGCATTAATGAATTATTCCTTTCTTGTGTAGTCACGTCGATCTCAATTTGTGTGAAGATGTTGTTGGCAATCATGAAGGGTGATCTTTGGATTCTCAAGTAGCTCTAGTTAAACGGTGATAATACATACGCTGCCAAATTTCCATGTTTGCACATGGATTTTTACTAAGCATTGATGAAGGTTGCCATTACCTTGCACAATAAATAAAAGAGGAATTAACTGCTAATACTGTCATTCTTGTAGCAGTTAGAGCACTTTGTGGGCTGAGTCTAATCAAGTTTGAGTGCTTGTCTGAGAAGAGAAAATGAGTAAGTTAGTAAGGAGGTCTGTTCGTTTGAGCTCACAAAAGCTCGGTCTTGCTATTCAAGAAGGTGCTTTGGTTGACAAGCCTAGGCTTGTGCCAACTAGATGTAGTAGAAGATTGCAATTCCAGGACGTTGCTACTCAACTAGGAGGTGAAAAAGGCAAGCAATCGACGGTGTGCTCTATTAATAGTGTTAGTAGGAAAATAAGGTATGGGCATGGCTCCTTATCTGGATGCCAACACTCTCCCATTGACCTTACGAGCAACACTTCTAATGATGTAACTGAGACTGACTCTGACTACTATCGGTATTTAGCTCACTTCAATCACGGTCTGCCCTCTGATGAGGAAGTGATATATGTGGTGCCACTGGCTGTTAAAACCCCAAGCGGATGGACTAGAACTGTATTGGGCAAGGACAAGAAAGAGGAGGAGGCTGAGGGTCTACCGTATTGGGCAACAACTAGAAGCGGGCATGTATACCGGGGTCTGAGTGTTGGTAAGGGCAGGGTGGCGGGTAAATAAGAAGTTGCTATGGTGCCTTCGTGGCAATTTGGTTGCTTGGTTTTTTGCGTGGATAGCGACAAGGGGATTTTGATGACAATTTGTGTTCCCTTTTCTTTTAGCTTTCCACAGTTCGTGTGCCACTATGTTTTGCAGATTCAACGTGTGGGAAGTTTTGAAATGAAATTCAAATGCAATGGAGATTTTGTTCAAATGAAAATTTGTGTTGAAATTACATTTGAGCCCGAAGCTTGTTGCTCCCTTGTCATATAAAAGGGAATTCAAGACTCATTTGTAGGGAGAGAACTGATGAAAGCTCTAGCTAGGTTTTGAGTTGAATATATGAGTAGAAAGATATATGTCCTCTGATGAGGAAGTGATATCTATGGTGCAATTGGCTATTAAAACCCCAAGCGGACGGAATAGAATAGATAGCTTGTTTTGAGTTTTGGATGAATATATGCAAATTATCTTAAATTGTATGCATATATGACTTATAAGAATGAATAAATGTATAATTCTAATATATTTTCTCTTCTTATGTGGATTTGAGTGAATTTTGAATGAAATGTTAATGATGTTGTCATTCTTCTTTTGAGAATTTGTTCAATTGTGTGTCTATGTTTTTGCTTTGATTCAAGAAAATCAATTAAATGCTTAAATGGAGTCATAAGTTTACAATTATTTACAAAGGATTTGATAAGTAGTAATATATTAGAGAATTGAGCTTCATAATGCAAGGTATTATATGAGTAGTCCATTCTATTAAATTCTTGGGTCATTTCTCCTAACGATAAATGGGTAACTAAATATTTAACTGACGAAGAATAAAAGAATAATATAATATGTAAATGGGTCACTAATTGCTCCTCTATCTCTCCCCTTAACCCTAAACCATTAACCCTAAACTCTAAACCCTTAATATTAGGTGTGTATTAAAACATTATAAAAAGTATAAATTCTTTTGGAGTCTCTATTAGGAATTGAATGATAAATGACGATGAATGGGAAAATCTAAGGCACTTTTAATATTTCAAATAAAAATTTAGAGTTCAATTAGATTACTGCTCAATTTAGGTTAGGCTTCTAGGGTTCAATGAATGTTCAATTTAAGCTAGGATCGAGGATGGTTCTGGGTTTAATTAAGGTTATGAATTCAATAAGAGTTCAAATAGGGTCAAGGTTAAGGTTAGGGGTTGGGGTTAAGGTTCAATTAGGATAAGAATTAGTGTTAGGTTAGGATCTCGAAAGTTCAATCCATAGTTCAAAGTTAGGGTTATGGCACACTAGGACTAGTGTTCAATAAATGTTCAATTAGGTTTAATACTTAATTAAGGTTAGTTTTAAAGTTCAATTAGGGTTTGGGTTAGGGTTGGGATTATGAATCAATTAAGTAGGTTTGGGTTAGGGTTTGATTATAGTTAGGTTTAGGGTTTAGTTAGAGTTAGGGTTAGGGTTAGGGGTAGAATTCAATTATTCTTAGTGGTCAATTACAATTAGATTTAGTGTTCAATTAGGGTAAGGGTTAGAGTCCAAATAGGGTTAGGGTTTAACTAGGGTTAGGATTAGAATAGAATAAAGTTTTGTGTTTAATTATGATATCTAGAATTTAGTATAATTTTAGAAAATGAAATGATTTGAACACAAAGAAAAAAAATAGAAAATTGATTTTATATAGATCTTATTTCTTAATTTATTCTAAAATTCTAATTAATAATTGTTTAATTAATATAAAATGAATATTTAATTTAATTGTATTAGATAATTAGTAAAACTAAATAGATAATAATAAATATTTTATGCATTTTAAAAAATTAGAATTTAGTTTAATTTTATTTGT